>JAUTBV010154927.1:0-10392 GCA_032361325.1 Lepetodrilus fucensis | reverse complement strand
TTCAGCGCTACGGATGTTGCGGGTTTCCTCCTGCCGTAAACTGACAAGTCGTGATATTAGTGAAAGATTCTAGAAAGCGACTTTAAACCCCAATACAAAAAAAATAATATAAAATACTGTATCTAAAGTACTGAAAACTTGCCACAATGATGTGTGACATGTGATGACTTGTGATGTGATAAAATATAAAAATATTTCAACAAACTGATTGTATGCCTTTAACATGAGTATGATTAAATTGAGATCACTATGCATGCAAAATACATTAATATGTCCCTGATTATTTTGTAGGAACCTTTGAACTCTGAAGATGATGTCAGTGAACAGGATCCAGATGACTTGTTTGATACAGACAATGTGGTTGTGTGTCAGTACGATAAAGTAAGTAGCCGAGTAGGGCACTGGTAGAATGTTTTGATCTCGTAGCCAAAGGCCCCAGGTTCAAATCCCATCCCATACCGATATTGATGGGATGCGCTGTCTGTACCATGGCAATGCAGTTATCATCTTTGTATTGGTCTGCCAGTACCAGTCGGTGTTGGCAGGTTTACTGCAATGTTTCGGGTTTCCTCCTGCACTAAACTTACAAGACATGATTTGTGAAAGATCAAATAATCTTGAAAACCCCAATTCAAAATTCGCAATCCAATACCTCATGTTCAAATCTCAGGATTGGCATGGTCGTTTGTTGCATAGTCTTTGTGTTATTACGATTCTTGATTTATTTATTCTTGTATTTATTTCCCTCCGCTCCAGATTAACAGGAACAAGAACAAATGGAAGTTTCACTTTAAAGACGGCATCATGAATCTCAACGGACGTGACTACGTGTTCCAGAAAGCAACCGGAGATGCTGAGTGGTAGTATCTGACCTGTGACCTCTAGTTGACCCCAGCCCCCACGACCTCTAGAGCTGCATATATATATAAATACACATATGTACATAATCGAAACATTTCATGAGATGTGGTGAAGAAGTGTACGTCGGAGAGTTTGTGTGGTATGCATCGTGTATTGCCAGCAGTTTACTATGCCTTTGTGGTGTTACTCGTGGGAGGTTATTATACCATTGCTATATGGTACACAGGGGTCTTTGCGGTCTTATCTGTGGGAGAGATCTATTGTGATGTCAAGGAATGGTATTGCCATACTGTGAGGAAAACCTGCTTCCCTGACAGTCGTTGATGTAGCCAATCAATGCAAGGCATATGCAGACACGCCTCCCACAGAGGAAGCCAAGAAGTTCCCCACAGACCCCATAGGGCAGGATGGTATAGTAGCCTATGTGTTGCACACGATGTATAGTATGGTGTGACCTAGTCTTCATCCAAACTTGTCGTTTTTGGCACGGAGAACACTGCGTAGGTCTAAATCGGTATTCCCTGAAGCCAAAACTGGGATACGGGTGATATGTAGATATGGAGAAGTATTTTGTCAGGATATTATGATGTGGCAAGAACTGGTGACAGAAAAAATGCTGCAGTGAATAATATATATTAAGGTACTATTTAATGAAGCATATGAAGTCTGACCAATTTACAAGAATATTTAACAGAAATAGTCTTTTTAATATTCCTGCAACACCAAATCAATCGAGGCTTCTAAATAGTAATTTCCTGGGTCTCGTTTCATTAAGCTCTTGTAGCCGATATTGAGTCCATAGCGCTCTCGTAATTGAGACCACCATGTATAAGAAATCACTACGGGAGTGCTACAGTCTGTTATTGGATAATTGGATACAAGAGTTTCAAGAAATACCAAAATACAATCTGGACATATATATGGAGAAATAACGGATAATATTTGTTACCATTTTTGACCAATATTCTTGTATCTGTATGTGATAGGTGTTTTCAATATATGGAAACTTGTGTGACTGGAAAGATGGGATGCTTACAATTGTCCATGCTTCAATTTATATCTCGTTGCTATTTTCACTGCTACGTGTTCAGTGATTTGTATGTGATCTTGGTATCTGCTGTTAACATTGACACAGGATTTAACTGTTAGAAATTGTTGTGGCTCCAGGCCAGGGTATAATTTTTCCAAGCCTGCGTATCTTCAACGAGACACATCACTGTCATAAGAGCCTGTGTATCGTTTCTCTAAGCTCTCGTATCCGGTATGAGACCATAGCGCTCTCATAAGTGCACGATCCCCATGTATTAGAGATGGCTACGAGAGTCCTTATGGTCTTGTGGTAGATACAAGAGTTTCGAGAAACGATGCCATGATCGCCACGTAATATATCACCACAAGCGCGCTATGGCCTGTTCATGGATACGAGAGCTTTGAGAAAAATACCAAGGCAAACGTGACCACGGCTAGTGGATTTTTTTCCTCAGATCTTTGTGTTTTCCTTCATCGCTGCTTTCTCGTTGCGTATCGGTGAAATATTCCCGCTGTGACGTCAATAACTCGTTCATCAGAGCACCGCCTTTTCTAGCCAAGTTTCCAACACAGGAAATGTGACAATCATCCTGTAGTAACAACTGTCAGTCCGATGTTTTGAAATTAGTCTAAAATAATAACTTTCAATTTATTCATATTTCCCATTATGTCTGATCGATTCAACCTTGCCTTAAACCTGACAAAGAAAGATAAACACACATTACTAATAGCACACCATTCGTATATATAGAGGGTGTCTGTTTTGTATAAAAAGGTCAATTTTAATGCAATCGGTTTGTACATGTTCATGTCCATAAGAATATAAACTTTGTCTTCTTTAAAATGTCATGATTGTATATTCATGTTTTGAGCTTGTATTATTAACACATGTGAATATTGTCGTGATCCAAGCTTCAGACGTTATGATGTACATTATTATATTCTGTATGCATTCAATTTTTCTGAATATTGCTGCTTTAATTTGTTATGGTTTTCTGATAAAGATGACTACTTTATTATCTGATGATGAATAGAAATTGCATTTATATAGCGCATCATTCACAATAATAGTGCTCTGTGTGCGCATGTGTATAGAAATATGATGCTGAACATATTCGACAAGGATGTAAGCTAATACATTGGTGTATTATTTAATTTGGTTTGTAGCAACTTTTGAATATATGTGTTTTTAGATGAGTATTCAATGTTTGTATTTGGATACTTGATTTTCTGATATGTAATAAGAATAGAGATATGGTTATCGGATAATCAGAATAGAGACCAATAGGTTATTGGATAATGATAATAATAATACATTGGGTTAGGTTGCTTAGCAGATAATCAGAACAAAGACTAGATTATTAGATAATCAAAATAGAGTCTGATAATGAATATGGGTAATGGACTTTCTGATGATTATTAACTAAAATTCAAAATAGTAATATTGGATTATTGATGTATACTGAATGCATTTGTTTAACCAAAGGATAATTTCTAAGGATGCATCTTTTTAATACAAGTATTTTTGTACAATAGGTAAATTAACAACTTGTAATATCTTGTCACTACCGGTATATGGATATTAATTTTGTTCATGTCTGAAAATATATTTGCTTGCATATATTTATTATTTCTTTCATACTTCAGTGTTCGAATTACATTTCTTATTTCATTTGGCAATTTATTAAATTGTTTTAAGTTGATTCTAATTTGTAAAATAACTATTTGTCTAAAGAGTTAGCATTTATATAGAATGACATTCATATTTAATTACAAGTGCTATATCTATATTTTTATTGTTATATCAATGTTTGCTAGACATGTAATTTTCTACCACATCTTAGTTGTGTTTGTATAGGATCCTGTGATTAGATTTTCACAAACTGATGTGAATAATATTCAGATATTCCATAGGTAATTTTTCAGTCGCTTCATTCCTGTATGGTTATCTAATGTGAGCAAGAGAGTTTTGGTCCAAGTTTGCCATTTATAATATATTGACATTGAGAAGTGATGATTATGGGTTTTATATTTTAATAGTAAGTTAATGGTGGGAGCATACTCATTATTGCTTTCAGATAATAAATTTAAGATAAAATATTCACGGATTGTAAATTGTCGCCACAGAAACGTGACAAAATTTAATCATTCAATTTTAATTTTCTGGTGGTATGTTTACTTGTCACTGCTAAATTTTCTATTTAAAGACACATTTTCCACCTCAAAATTTAAAACAGATTTATTTCCTTTCTTGTTTAGCTACTACGCAGTTGTCTTCTCTTTGTGCAAAATCATGACCAAATGCCAAACAATGTAAAAATGTCGATTTACATTAATTTGTGTTGTAATCGAATATCATCTTCATGAATATTACTACAATAGTATGTGTCATTTAATATCGGTTGTAAATATATGTGTATGTAGTTGATACATTATTTTCCACATAAATGCACAAATTAGTAGTCATATTTTGATATATTTATACGATTAGAAGGCAAAATGCTATCAGTCGTCGATATAATCAGTAGTTTTCATGAGTATGCAATATGGCATTGTAGTTGGTTTCACTGAGCAAAAACAAATCAACAAAAGTACCAATTCAACATTCTTAGAATGCCATTGAAATAGATTGATATTGTGTCTTAATGCTGGCTGTTTCTGTTCTGCTCTTCCTGTCCAGACATAGAATGTCTCTAAATAGTCGCAAAGCTTTTGTATACTTTAGAGTATATAGGCTGGGTTTGGTTCTTTTTCACGAAATGGAATACACACAACTGTTTTCATTAATACTATTTTACAATGTGGAACTTCAATTTATAATTAAATGGGTTAGGCGCATTAATACATACGTTTATTATTATTATTATCATCATCATCATCATCTATTTCTGGAATAAATATTGTTCAAGTAGTTTATTCTGTGATGATAAATTTAGAAATCCACTCAAATAATTACACAAACATGTAGAGTCTATATTAATGATTTTATTTTATTTTTCTCGGAGTATAAATATAATATCACTTTCAACCAATTTGATTAAATACACATATTTTAAAATAGATTTCCTCATATTTAATCTAGTTGTTTTTGTAAATGTATCGTCTTACAATGTAATAAATGCACCAATGCTGTGTTGGCATACTGGTAATGGACTAATTAGAATAGATATGTTTCAGAACGTTTCCCACATTTTCCAGTAATAATTGTTATGCTAGATTAATTATTCTGTCTTCCACAACAGCCTTCATATAAATTATAATGCGTCCTATTGCATTTGTTTAAAACTAAGTTGCTTCAGTAATATGTATTAGGGTAGATTACAAAATCTAAAACAATTTCCATAATTGTTTTAAAGTTAAAGTTTTATTTTCATTGTTGTAATAAGATTTTGGGTATTTAACATATATTAGAAGATAAACAAGTAGATTTCTTGTTTCCTAATATTAAACTAAGTGTGTATATCTAGATCCAGTGGTGATTTGTAGGCATAAGTATATGGTCTTAGTTTGGTGCATTTGTGTGACTAACTGGAGTTCTCTCCCTTGTGTCATAATAGGCTCAGTCCTACATTTCAGGATTTCAATGTTTATGGTTTTGGTACAGTAATATTACTGTTTCTTTCCATTTTTGTACTGCTCACTAGACTGTATTTACTGTTTTCAATCCATCATTTATAGTGTTTCATGACATGCTGCAGGAGTGAAATGTTTCTATTTTATCAAATCGTGTGAAAATTGTTATTCGGTGCAACTGCTATGCTATCGGTATTTTGACACACACAAAAATACATGATTTTAACTCTTTCCCCCTCTAGACAAATCAGTTATTGTTTTATACGACAATCTTGAATGCATCCAGCGGGGAAAGGGTTAAATCCCCTCCAAGTTTGAGATAATGCATAATTCTCAAATCCTCAGTAGAATTCTCAGAAAAATCAATGTTGGTAGAAATCTATTTTGTACAATTAAGATCTATGATAATCCATCCTCAAAATCAAGGCTCTGGGAATATTCATGCGCTATGTCTCGTATGTTTAAGTTTTAGAGGATGGAAAATACAATCCTTTGTAGTGCCAGGAGAGTCATAGTTACTATGCATGTATAGAACAAATATATAAAATTAATTGTAGCTTTAAATTATACCAGAGTCGTTACTACTATTCATGCATAGAGAGCTACCTAGCTTAGCTCTAAGATCGTTCTGTCAAACAGACACCAGGTCCTGAGATTACAAAACTTTTCTGAGTACGATTTCATGCTCAACTCAATTTTGTTCATAAAATGTCATGTAAATTTTGAACTTTAGCATTAAATCGTATTCAAAATGTTTCGTAATCTCTGGCCCAGATTTTGATTACTATTACCAGGAGTTCCAATATTTAGACCCTGGCCTCAAATATGTGGGGAAAACAATATTTTTTATTTTTTTTGAAACATCCCATTTATCATTATACTAGAGTAACTACAGGATATGGGTGAACTATTTTCTCAGTGACGTAAAACATCTCACACTTATTGTCCTGTGACACTGTGTCACCAGTACATATGTACCTATGGATGTGGACTGAATATTGATGATTCTTTTTTTGTTTGTGTGTACCAGTGAGAGACAATGAAAAGACGTGTATGCAGAACGGTGTGTGTATATATTATATTTTGCCGAGAATCGTCTCCGTTGTGTATCTAAGTCAGTGGTACATCATTTGTAATGTATTTCATTAGATATATCATTGTTGTCATGTATTTATTTATATGACTTAAATACAATACGATTTATAAACAGTTTGTGTTTTTACTGCATTTTATTCTTGATGGTTTCGGACAGTATTTGCAACAAGCAATGAGAAAAGTTGATGGGCTAATATTGGATGTAAGTTGCTGAATGAAAAGCAAGCAAGAATAGAAAGTAAAACATCATTGGATGACGATATTTGGACATTACAGCAATAGTGGATGTACTTTTCTAAATGACAAACAAGCAATAACAAAGTATAACGTCATTGGATGACAATATTTGGACATTACATATTGGATGTAAGTTTCTGAAAGAAAAGCAAGCAAGAACAAAATAAAACATTGGATAACAATATTTGAACATCACAGCAATATTGGATGTAAGTTTCTGAATGTCAAAAACAAGCAATAACAAAGTAAAACGTCATTTGAAGACAATATTTGGACACTTAACAAATTTACAGCAATATTGGATGCAACTTTATGAATGAAAAGCAAGCAAGAACAGAAAGTAAAACGTCATTGGATGACACTAGTTGGACATTGCAGCAATATTGGATGTACTTCATGTATGAAAAGCAAGATCAGAAAGTAAAACGTCATTGGATGTACTTTTCTGAATGAAAAGCAAGCAATAACAAAGTAAAACGTCATTGGCCCATGGATGGCAATATTAGATCAAGAGCAAGAACAAAGTAAGATATCCACGTGGGTATCTTTTCTCGAAGCTCTCTTATCCACTAAGAGACCATAACCCTCTCTTTGCTGATAGCTAATACACTGCTAAGAGAGTGCTGTGGTCTCTTAGCGGACAAAAGAGCTTCGAGAAACGATGCTATGGGCATTGGACGACAATATTTGGACATAGAAGCCGTTTTAAAAATATGTGATCACATCCTTGTATGATCAGGGTATGTGTATCGGTTTGTTGGCTGTTATGCAATACTCCAGAGTAAAACAATAGAACAAAGATGAGAAAGTATCCTAATATCCCGTGTTCAATTCCAGAGAATGAGCATAGCTACGAGAATAATAAAACTTATTTAATAGCATTACATTAACTGGTTACGACTCGTTCATAGCGCTATACGATTGCGCCTGGCTATATAACAAGAGGACAACTAGAGAAGTGAAATAACTGTGTTGTCATGGTTGGTTGATGCAAACGTAAATAGAATATCTAAGTGAACCTAATATAAATAATATACCAAATTGCCCTTTCCATAGTTCACATAGTATTAATAGTAGTCATTTCACATTTCCACTCATTCTTGCCAAAGACGTTTCGTGGCAATTTAATGGAGTTTTACCTTCTTTTTTTAAAAGTGCTAATTTTTCAAAGAAAGTAAAAAATAAATAATAAAAAATTGTCACGAAACGTATTATGTTAAAAAGACTGTTTTTCCATTAGCCTAGTATTTTAATTCCATGATAGAATTGCAAATTGGTCGTTTAGAAGACTTCGTGATAACAGTAACTGTCGATGTAGATGATACGCCCAAGTGGATATAAGTCTGCTATTTTGACTTTTAATTAAGAAGCGTGTAATAATTACAGTGACCTATACATCCTTGGTCTGTCAGTTTCCAGCCGGTGCTCGTAGGTTTGCTGCAGCATTCAGCACTACGGATATTGTGGGTTTCCTCATGTCTTAAACTGACAACCAGTGAAAGAATCTTGGAAGCAGCTTTAGCCTTTAAACTCCAATTCCAAAAAAAAATTAAAAAAATAAATAAAAAAAATAAAAAGAAGAAAAGTCCATGAGATAAATACAAATCGGTCGTTTAGATGACTTCGTGTTAACAGAAACTGTCCATGTTCGTGATACCCACACGAGGATGAATTTGCTATATTTAGACTTTTAATTAAGAATATTGATGAAAGTATCCTTTATCTTTAACTTCATTAAAAGCAAGGCATATCATGCTGAGTATTTACGAAGACTATTCGTGTATTCTTGATGATTCACATGTATGATATTGGTAATGTATACAATGCACTCTAGGTGGCCGGTGTAGCAACCCAAAAATACTCGCGGAAACTATGTTAGATCTTACGGAATGTAAAATAGGCCTACTACTATTTGTTTTCTTTGGCGTGCATGTACTACCGAGGCATAACCTTAAATACGCATTTCAAATTTCACTGATATGATCCGGCAAGAAAGTACCATGGGAGTGCTATTTAATGAAAAGCTCGAAAATAAACATATGGTGCAACATTTGGCGGAATAAAAAGAACATTAAAGGCATAATATCACAGTTGATTGACAAACATCTAATGGACAAACGAATTTCGATCCGAGACTAATTACGCTTGATCTATCCACCCAAAAGGTGTTATTTACTGATGTACTTAGTCCCCAGTACTCAATAGTTATCAACAATATTAATGTTTTATATGAATATAGGGAACGTTCTGCTATTTATCTTGTCTTAGATGCATCAACTGAACTATGAAGGAATTGCGAGAAAACGTTGCCTGTGCATATACGTATTACATGTTTAAGTCGTAGCCTACCACTGAGTTATTTCCCCTTGCATTGACATAATGAAGCAAATAACAATACGATCATATTCAGGTTGTCTATCAGTAGACTACAGGGGGTTACAATGGATATGTGTCTACCAAACAGCGGTGGAAACATGATTTTATGTATGTCAAGTGAATGTATTTTTCAGTTGTAGCTAAGAACTAGTCCAAAAGAACAATAAATATATGTGATATTATGCCTTTAACTATACTCATTCAAGTTAAGTTTTAGAAGAAAAATTGCCGAATTCTATGCAATATTAATTATATATATTATAAGACACTGTATTTATGTACATTGAAAGTAAATCGATGTTTATAAATAACAGTAGAAGTAAATGATTATTCATGTATGCAAAAAATAAAATGAATCATTATTCATATAAATGTATGCAACAAAAATAAGGTTGAAAGTCTTTGAATTATGTTGTATAATGGTATGCCCCTTGTATGGCAATATAAAATAAGGCACAAATCTGTGTATGTTTCATACGTTTGTATCATATCGATCTGCATGTACTATTGCATTTTTTAAAGTGAATTATTGATAACATTTCCAAGAAAAACTGAACTTCTTATCAGAAAAGTGCAAGAAACCAAAAAATGCAGTTCAATTCAGATTTGATATATGTGCCACTGTACTATACCCGATAATTTTAATATAAATGTACTTTTGAAATGAATGTATTTCCAACATTTTCTTCCAAGAATACTTCGTTTTTTGTTTGTTCCCAGTAATGGTTGGTTTCTGAGCATGCTGTACCAACAGCAGTAACATCTAACTCGTTTCCGTTCATCCTTCCAGAATGTTTTTTGTTTGTTTCTGTTCTCATGAATGGCCGTTTTCTGCAGTTACTCTCCAACTCTTTTCCATCCATACAACATACTAGTAGTCTGTAGTTAGTACGCTATGTTACGTGAGGATGTTTTTTTAGTTACTCTCCAACTCTAGTCCGTCCATACAACATACTATAATAGTAGTCTGTAGTTAGTACGCTCTGTTACGGGAGGATGTTTTTTTAGTTACTCTCCAACTCTTGTCCGTCCATACAACAGAGTCTATATACTTGTAGTGAGTATACGCTCTGTTACGGGGGGATGTTTTTTTTTAGCGACCTACCGGTTTTGCTATTATAGAGGTTATCTCCTTGTTGTTTCCTTAAAGGCATAATATCACAGATATTTATGGTTGTTTTGGATTAGTTCTTAGCTATAACTGCAAAGTACATTCACTTG
>JAUTBV010154915.1:0-25112 GCA_032361325.1 Lepetodrilus fucensis | reverse complement strand
ACACACACACACACACACACACACACTGCACTGGTAACAAAGTACGGCTTCCGATCAAGAGTCGTGACCACATGAGCCGATATCGTGAAAACACCTATCTTGTTTTTAAACCAGCATGGCATGTCACACGGCACTTAGACGTGACATCTGATGTCATGCAAAACCTTCTGGCATATGCTATTAGTTGCAAGGATGGTATTACAGCTTGCATGTATCAGTCTTAGACAAATACAATTAACATATCTCAGTCATTGGAGCCAATAAACAAAGACCTTACTATAGTAAGGGAACCCATCAGTTCTTGTCATCTGTCACATTCCTCTCACCAGTGCAAGAGTCAAGTATAACACTATTTTGTCATGGATGTATGAATACCAACAAAATATAACTAATTGGCATATTTTAGTATCCTTAGGGAAATAGTATTCAGAAAAATATAGCTTCCTAATAAATTAAAACGTAAAACTATTTTGTAATGAAACGGGGAGGAACCCACTCTTTCTATTTAGGGCATTTCAAGTTCACTCCGGCAGGGAGAGGGTTAAATGTAAGTTAAGTGTTTTGAAAATATTGGACATGACAGACAGACACAGGTGGTAAAGAAATATGCAATTAGAGATGTGTATTTACAGAGGCGGAGTCTCACATAGAACAGTTGTGAATATTTTTAAAGGAATTAACTCCCAAGAATTTCCATTCCAGTACAAGGCAGAGATATGGTGTTAACGCTTCCGTACAAAAACATCCTCTTCCATCCTGATATCATTCTCAGGATTCTAACATTTCTACAAATATTTGTTCCCATTTCCTGCACATTTGAAAACTGTCACTGTGAAGGATTGATTTCAATCCGGGGAGATACGGTTTGTTTTCAAGTGTATTCGAGTGAAACTCTACACCCTTTTAAACTCAATGTATTGCAGATTTACCACATGTATCTGCTAGGAAGCGGTTAAAGAAATATTTGAGATAATGCTGTAGAGAATAGGTGGAGAGTGTCTCCATAATTCTACAAACAATTGTGAAATTTAAAACCCAGTAGCGAGTAGTTTCACACTTTCCAGTAAAGTGCGTTGACGGAAATCTTGTCAACATCACGTAGCAAGCCATTAACACACAAAAAAATACCTAGTTTCTGTGAGCATATTAATAAATATCTGGCATCAGTAATAATGTCACAAACAAAATAATTTCCACACTGAATTCTACATTTTGTAGGTATTTCCTGAAGCAATGAGACATGGTAAAATTGGTGCTATTTGAACCATTGGCGCCAACCCTTCCTGTAATTCTGGTAGCACAGGCGATGGGGTATATACAACTTCCTCTCACAAATATTGATCTTTCTGAGAGGTGTTTATGCTTTATCAGGTCATATTTCAGTAGATACACTACCAAAGAGAATTAAATTTGAGGCCACTGACCTATCTATGCCAATCTCACAGTATTTTCTTTTTGTCTACAGTTTACTTGATTTATAGAAAATGTGACACAGTTGTTGAAATCTTAATAATTTGACATCATCACTCCGGTCTTGAATTCATGAAAGAAGTTTTTCATTTTCTTGCAAAGATTTAAAATCTCTTGAAATATATTTTCAGGTACATTATTATTGCATTGAAAAGTATAATCCATATGGTAGCTATGGAAACATACACGTATACCACATCTTTAATTGCATCATTAGCATTGAGATAAACAACCCACTCAACACATCCAATATTTACATACTGGATGAATTTACAATCATTATCATCATTAGACCATCATTCTGTATTAATGTTAAATGGTAGTAGTAAACTACATGCAGTATTCTACTAAATCAACACACAAAACGTCAAAGAATACTATGAAGCAATAATTTTAATGGATTATTATACAACACTAATCTTTTATGTGTGATTAAAAATTACAAAAATTAATTCAAGAGTTGAAACCCCCCTCCCCTCCCCACCCTCGCAGACCGGCGCTAATAGCATAACTATACTGTTAACTTGCAATCTATCCTGGTTACATTTAATCTCCAGCGTCTTGTACGAAGCATTTGATCAGCTGATTTATGTGCATTGGGGAAGACCATGTAGCTTCTCTTTCTTAGCCGGGTCATATGATGTGGTCCGACAGTGAATTATAGGATATGATTGGTCAGATATCAGAGAGGGTAGCAATGGGAAGTCTGCGGTGGAAGCATGTAGCCAGCAAAGAAATATATTGGTATCTCTCGACCTGATGAACACTCGTGAGGATATGGGATATTCAATTCAATAGGCAATAAAGAGAAATTGGTCCTTATGGAAATAAATGGTGCATTTGGTATGAGAGGATATGATATGGGTTCCTGGGACAGGATGCATTGAATAATCAAGAACAATGTTATTTGAGTGTCTAATTTATTGAGGATATGAGATATGAATTAGAGGATATAATATGTAATGTAATATGCAATATATATGTAATATGCGATATGGGATATATGAGAATCCTACAACTCTGAATAAACTGTCTGGTGGTTATGATAGTAAGCTGGATGCATTAGTTGAATTGATAAGATTTAATCCCATGCTGATATGGTAAAATATTTTGTTTGTTTGTTCTTTCAGTATCTATATCTTATACACTTTTGGTGTTGCTTGCCTAAGATGAGATGCCGAAAAGCTCAAGTGTTAGAAAATCAAAACTGACAGACAGTATATGACAGTATATGACAGTATATGACAGTATATGACAATTCGAATAAACAAAGGATCCATACTTCACATTTCTGTTTCAATATATCTGCCTTAATGTGACATTTCTAATGTAACAGGAACAAAGCCATATTTCTGAGATCACAGAATTAATAAACACAAACTATAGTTCATACTGAAAAGAAGTTGACAGCAATAAATGAAATAATAAATAACTTGAGATGTGTAGACTTTTGTCTTAGCCAATCTGAAAGCTTCTGCAAACTTTGTACCTTGGGGGGGAAAGCTTAATAACGAAATTATCAGAATACTAGAAAAGGTTTTCACAGGTAATTGGAAGTCACCTCCAACAGTAGAAAGTTCGGAAGCCTGACGAGCAATTACAGGTGATGCGACCTCTGCTCTATTCCACACTTACTCAGAATCTATCATTAGAACGCCATTAACGGAGGTGTTACTCCCTCTATCCACTTCAAAGGCCAACTCTAAAACAAAGACCTTTCTCTGCATTTTAACACAGACATTAGGCTAATTCATCTCGGCTTGTTTTAGCTAGCTGCTTCCAGGTCTATGCATAGGAAATGAAGGCTGGATGACTTGTGGTTGTGGGCACTGTACGTTCGTACCTAAAGGACATTTCATTTGTAGTTCTCCACTGAACTCTTACTGCGATGTAGGTGGAGGTGTCTTTATACGGCGACTACAAAGACCGTTGAAATCTACATGAAGAAGGATTCAATTTTAAAATTTGCTTATCTGGCAATTTTGTTTTCTTTGAAGAATTCCTGTGAATAACGGAGCCAGACTATAGACAAGTCTTTGATGGAAAGCATGATAGAAAAGTTTCAGAAAAGTTTCGAAAAGGCAGTTCACGATCAAACTTTTAAATCTATGTTTTCTAACTTTCTAACAAGACCTATACTAGTATATATCATTAATGAATGTTCATATTTGAATATCTCCTGGTAAATGAAGTTTTGAAAGTATTACAGTGATTCACGATCAAACTTTTAAAGCTATGTTTTCAAACTTTCTAACAAAACATATATCATTAATGAATCTTCATATCTGAATCTCTCATGGCAAATGAATTTCAAATTTGAAATGTTTATCTTGCTCTGGTTTTCATGTTTCATGGTAT
This sequence comes from Lepetodrilus fucensis, assembly GCA_032361325.1. Classification (NCBI taxonomy): domain Eukaryota; kingdom Metazoa; phylum Mollusca; class Gastropoda; order Lepetellida; family Lepetodrilidae; genus Lepetodrilus; species Lepetodrilus fucensis. The sequence goes on along the minus strand of JAUTBV010154915.1, from coordinate 21,284 downwards.
TTCAGGGTGAGAATTTGAGGCATGATTTCTATCATATAGCAACATATATAATGCATATCATCATCAATCAATGATCATATTTGCAGGCTATAATCTATCATGGCAGCTGATTTTCTAATCTCACGTTTTTTCCCTTCGCGGATATTCATACAGTGCAGGTACAATGTTCTGAAGAACAGGGGAGAGTTGTGATTTCCTCGGGGAGTAATCGGGGAATGTTGTTGACATGAATGGAAGGTGTTCAGGTTTCTAAGTGCTGTACGTACTACTCCCACGAACAGGTTTCCCTCATGGAATATTAATATCTCTGATATCCAGCCAGCATGTGCCTCGATAACCACCAAGCCTCAAGAGTATGTGGTGTGCGGTATCGTGTCTTTAACACCACTGCCCACAAGAGCATGTCTTCAACACCACTGCCCATACTGCATGTAAATTCCATCATCCTGTGGATAAGCCTCAATGCCATTGGATGAGGGGCAGAACAAAAACTTCCTTTATCAGTAACGTACACGTGTGTATTAAATATACATTATTTCTGAAAGTGGTTGTTTTGAGAACAGGGAAATGTTAAAGGATTGTTTATAGGGACAGGAAATGGGGGGTTAAGTTTCACATGAGTGAATTTCCTGATGTTATTTTCTCATAACAAATGACATGTTGATATTGATTCTTCATAATTTTCCTGACAACATACATTGTTGTGGCTATTGCCGTTAGGTTAATTTACTTCAAATGGCTGTAAAATGTTTTCAAAGTTCATTATTTATCTGTACACAATATTATTAGGCAATCTAGTGCAGTTATCTTGGCAATCTATCTGGTCAAACAGTCATTAACTGTGAAGCATTTGCATTTGAAAACTGTTAAAATAACACACCGATGAAAATGCCTGTAGTATGATGCCCTATATATCATACAAGTTCACCAATATTGAATTCATGGTCAATTTCATCAATATGATTGTATTGCTACAATTATTCATAATTATGGTAGTTTAACCTATAGTAATATCATCAGAAGTATGTGTCCAATTTGTTTTAATTTTTAATTTATTTATCTTTTTTTTTGGTGGGGTGTGTGTGAATATTTCTGTAATGTTATATTACATGTGTGTAGTATTTGTGAACTGTTATTTTGTGCTTTATGTTGGTAAGTAAGTTTAAGCCTGTATATAATCATAGATTTCACTGACTACTGAATCATCTGATGCACACCACCAGGGATGATACTGAAAGAATATGTCCTGTAAGGTCACCTTGTCCAAGTTTCCCACAACATTTAAATAATTAACGTTCTTCCCGCTCAACTATGTAATCACAATCACTTGTTGCTTCAGGCACCTGTGGTAGCCTACAGGAGGTAGAAGGTCAAACATAACTGCCGAGATTGAATTCCTGCGAGGTACTCACCAAAAGCCGGCATCAGGAACCACTGCCAGAGCAGCAGCAGCTCTGCGTATGGACTCCTCATGATCTCAGAGTACGTCCACCATCACGCCAACATCACGCCAGAGTCACGCCAATCTCACATCACGGTGGTACACACCTCCGTCAAAACCTCAATGCGTATTGTTCCAATGAACCTGAAAACCAATTGAACTGATATTTATAAAAGTTTCACAGGCAACAGTCTCGAGATAAGCTCTCGATAAGGTTTGATAAAAGGGCTTATAGAATATTTATACAAGGATAAGATACATTAAGTATATTGACTTGTCATGTTCCAATATACATTATTTATTTGTTAATAGATACAATTGAAGCAAATTTGTGAACTAAATATATAAAATTCCAGATGTGATTAGTGTGAAACATTCTTAAAGATGAAACATTAAAAGTTAATACAAATTTAAATAAAATCATTACAAATTCAAAACAATACAATTATATTTGTTTAAAAAAGGTTTTAAATGGAAGAAAAAAGGAAAATACACATTTTGATAACAATGTCAATAAACTTCATATTGTTCAATATATTGACATAAAATATCCACCATGTCCTTTTGGAATTAATGTGTTAATCTTCACATAAGACACACACCTCCCAAAGAGAAGACACTCAATACATATCCACAGTATAACATCAGTATATCCACAATATCCACACAGTACAACAGCAGCAGGTGCTTGTAGTGTCTCAGATCCTAACAGGCAGATAATCCACTATATCCACGCAGTACAACAGCAGTATGTGCTTGTAGTGTCTCAGATCCTAACTCAGGCAGATAATCCACTGCTAATACCCCCAACACACAAGTGTGACTTTCCCAGTCAGGCCTACCAACTTGCCTACCAATGGCAATGGGCCACTGACTTGCCCACTGATTTGCTGACTGACTAGCCCAAGGACTTGCCCACTGACTTGTCCACTGACTTGCCCACTGACCTGCCCACCGACTTGCCCACTGATTTGCTCAGTGACTTGCCCCTGACTTGTCCACCAATGGACCACTGACTTGCCCACTGACTTGCCTAAGAATTTGCCCAAGGACTTGCCCACTGACTTGCTCCCTGACTTGCCCACTGACTTGCCCAAGGACTTTCCCACTGACTTGCCACTCTTGCCCACTGACTTGCCCAAGGACTTTCCCACTCACTTGTCACTCTTGCCCACTGACTTGCCCACTGCGACTGGGTGTACACACCAGCTAGTGTCCCACGGAGTGAGCGACTGGGATTACTTAGCTCTCGGCTGATGACTTCTCATTGTGGGACACCCACTGGTGAACAGCCGTTAAATGTTTCACAAATGTTATGTTCTCCTGTCTCAATGTCAGTAAACAAATGAGGGGGAGGCCAAGAGAGGGAGAAGATATTGTTTCCTTCTTTGCACTTCCCACTCATGTGCAGAATCTATCAGTTTGGAGCTAGGTAGATTTTCACATACATGGCAACTCGAATGTATCAGAGAGACCACGGATTTGAATTCAATTTTCTCCTTCATTTCAAACAGGAAATAATGGACACATAAAATTGTCTTATCTAAACATATACATTACATTTCTTATCAACAAGTGTGAAAGTGTGTTTACAGAAGATGAAGCTGATAAGATATTGGTTAGCAAATATAATTAATGTGCCTGAACCGCAGATGAAAACTGGTTGAAACTTAATCTGGAGAGTTTCCATATGTAATTTCAACATCCTGTCATCCACTCCAGTAATCAGTCAATTGGAAAACATGGTTGGTTCCTATCCACAGCACTATGATCCAACATTGTATCATGTGAAGTCTATCAACAATCTCTTACACTGGAATACATTTGGTGATTCCCCAAGGTGCTTAGAAGGTTCAAAACAAATATGAAGAAGTAGAATAGATTTTCCATACCTAGATGGCAATGCAAAGTGTATGTATGTAATATTAGTATTCCCAAATTTTAACACAAGTATCTAATACATTTATTTCCTTATACTAATCTCTGTTTTCTTGTAATAAGCGTAAGGTATTCTAATTAACAATTCCCTCTTCATTTCCTTCTAATAATCTGTTTCCTTGTAATAATCGTTTTCCTTGTAATACCTGTAAATTATTCTATGAACAATTCCCTCTTCATTTCCATGTAATAATCTGTTTCCTTGTAATAATCGTTTTCCTTGTAATACTTGCAAGGCATTCTATAAACAATTCCACCTACATTGCCTTGTAATAAGCTTGCTGAGCAAGCCACACAGACGAATGACGACCGCAGCCATAAAACAAGCATGAAAGAGCCACAGCTTTCATCTCCTCATCCATATGTTAGTACCTACACACCCAGGAGTACAATAACCTGCAATTAATGGCGCCCGGAGTCCTGGTTTTCATCACAAGTCATTCCATCATGATAGAAACTGGTATTGTTTAATAGTGTGTGATCACAGTTTTCTCCTGGTTTTATTGCTACACTTTCTGCTTACCTTGTGGGAGAGGTGGAAGTGCTGTGGGGGCGTAGAAATGGATCTGAGGGTGGTGGGGATGGATCTGAGGAGGGTGGGGATAGATATGAGGGGTTGCGATAAATCTGATGGGATGGGTGGATCTGAGAGGTGTGGGTGTAGGGTGTGGAGTGTGGATGGACGTGGATAGACCCCTCACAGTTGTATGCAAGTGGTAGGAGACACTGAAATATTCAATGTGTGGGTTAACAAAGGGTATTTTTAATGGTGCTACAATCATTAAGCCTATGTAATATTAATTAGTACTACATAGCCTTTTTCATCTGGGTATGGGGAAAGAATGCCTGCCGTGATGTAAAAGAATAAATCACACTGACATAGCCTTTAACAACATTACAGCTCAGTGGTATATCAATATCATTATATTGCCTGAAGGTATTACAACTCAATAATACATATAGTATTGATAGCACAACTAAAGAATTCACTTTTTACTTGTATTGAATTCATTCAAGCAAATCTGTTATAACTATTCCGACAAGTCAGTATTGCCTAATGAATACTGTTATCTTTCTATCTTTCTATCATCCAAGTAGAATGAGAAAACAAATTAAATTAGATACTCAGTACATTAATTTTATATTTTTAATGATAGGGGTTTTATAATCATTTTGAACAACACTAAAAATATTAATGTAACTCTTTGATATAAGATGCTCCTACTGGTCTTGGCTAGAGGATGACCCCTTTGGCTCAGTCAGTAGAGCGTTAGATTCACAACCCAGCAACTCAGATTCAAATACCAGGATCGTCAAGACCTCGGTTATATTAACATTAACTTGAATGTAACTACTAGTTCCAAATAACATAATTATTGTTTGTCCCAATAGGTCTCTGTTACTATTTGCAATTAACCGAATGTCTCTATAAATGATCGGCCTCAATTAATCATACATACAATGTAAGGGGTTAATATTTGAAAGGTGAGTCTCATCAGATGTTTCAGTGTTAATGGTCCTTTAGGACTGACAGCCAGTTTCAATGTCTGCAATCATTACAGGTAAATCACCATGCAGCTCGTAAAATGTACGAACATCTGACAATATTGTCAGCCACCTATGCATTATTCTCGTACGAATCAATACATACGTACTGCGGTGTCCTTGTTTTATTATACTCAAACAGTCAATAAAAGAGTTTTTACAACTTGCTGAGACAAACATATCCAGTTTCAATGATCTACCGCACATTGATTCTAAGCGATCGGTAGTTGATGTTTGAACAATGGCGTGACGCTAAACCACACTGGTGGCGCGACGACTGAAAATCCAGTAATTACATGCAATGACACTTTTAGCAAGTTTATCAATACACGTTTAAATAATTAATATGTTAAGACTGGTACTACATGACGTCTGGTGAGTGAGTATGGAGTTTAACGTTGCTGCGGGAATTTTTCACCCATTTGCGACGACATGACATCTGGAGAAATATAAAAATATGTATTGAATTAGAGTACTGTAAATAATGAAATTAATGCGTCACTAATTTAATGCAATGTCTAGATTTTAAGACATAAATGCGACACCAATAAAATGCGAACGGCCATGTCTCCATACATGTTTTCCTCCAAGTCTTACCTTTAGCGCAGCAATTAAATGCGACAATACGGCGTTCACATCTTTCGCATTAATATTCTGCTCGCATGAATTTCATGATTTACAGTATATTATGTTGGTAGGAATATCTACCTCAGCCATTAGAATACATCCTTTTGATGTCGGTATTTTATGACGAAACATTGAGTAATAGAAAGTTTTAATGAAGACATTATGCTACTTGTATTTACAATAAACAATGTCATAAGTAATACAAATGGCCATGAGAGTAGAGTAAAGCATCATTTAACTAAAGGTTAGAGTAAAATATTAAATAACAAAAGGATGTATCATATTCAGCCAATTTCCAAATACCAGGACACACTCACTGCATGCATGGAGTGATTATGTATAATTACAGTACAGTAACTCACAACAGCCCAAATAGCAACGGTAAAATGTTACTATGTATGTGTTAACTGCAGATATAACAGATAATTATTCGTTCATCATTCTCGATAATGTGTCACCGCATTATTGCATTATTGCCCACAGGAACGGTAAAATTATACTATTTATGTGTTAACTGCAGATATAACAGAGCATCATTCTCGATAATGTGTCACCGCATTATTACCCACAGGAACGGAGAGATCAATGTCAAGTGGGTTCCATAGACTTTTTTTATTTTAATTCTTTAATTTTTTTTTATGTAAGACCACTGACCCATATACAGTGTGAGTGAGTTAATATGGATTTTAACATTGCTGTGGGAATCTTTCACCCATTTACGAGGACTATAAACAGTAATACATGTACATTTCAATAACATAACGTAAAAGTCTGTCTACCTGCAGTCTTACTATTTAAATATATTGAAATGTACATGTATTACCATATACAGTATTACATGTACATTTCAATATATTTAAATAGTAAGACTGCAAGTAGACAGACTTTTATATTATGTTATGACAGCCCTGACTATCTGGGAAGCAATTTACTGGGATTGCTGCATGCAATTGCTCATATCATGAGGGTATCATTTCCCGTGACATTTGCTCATGTGGAAGCTGGTGCCTCCATGATTTATCCGTAATGGAAACTGAAGCTATTTGACGTAGAAACAACCAAGACATATCAAATGTAAAAATAAATATTCAAAATATATGAGAGTCATATGTTACCAAAATGAATGAATTAATGTTTTACATCATAGCAGGAATATTTCATAGGCGACGACAATAATGTTACTTTATAAAAAATGTAGTGAAACCAATACGATATTGTATATTCAGTGTGTAATCAAGACCATGCAAGAGGATTAATATATTGAGGTATACAACTCATCCAACTAATCTCTGGTATAGATTATTGGTAATACACAAGTTTTATCAAAGAAATATCCATAACTTAAACATATTCACAGAGAGAGAGAGAGAGAGAGAGAGAGAGAGAGAAAGAGAGAGAGAGAGAGAGAAATAGAGAGATATAAAGAAAAATAAATAAAGAGAGAGAGAGAGACACACAGAGACACAGAGAAAGAGAGAGAGAAGAGATAGAGAGAGAAGAGAGAGAAAGAGAGAGAAATATACACAGTCACACATACACATGCATACACCACACACACACACATTACACATCTATATTCACATATACACACAGTGTCACACACATTGTCACACACATTGTCACACACAATGTCACACACAGAGGGAAAGCAAATACAAATTACAAGATAACATTACTTAATGTCCATATCATAACACCAACATAAACCGACAAAGTGCGAAATATCCCAAGATATACATCAGAAAACTCACATAATCACCGGTTTAGTCCCATAATGTCTCACCATCAGTCAGCTGTCGTCAGTGCAGACATACTGTCTATATCAAATCTCAACTAGCCAGTAATTGCTTATTCACATTTCTGACATATTCGCTGCAACATGTGACAGCTAGTCGACCACCACTGAGAAACCCGACCTGACCATAACAGGTGGACCCTGTACACCACACCATCAGAATGTGTGCAGCCTGTCTGCATGCAGAGTCTAATTTCAAAACCAAACGACAGCTGATGGGTTCTCAATGGCACCAACAGATGCATGAAATGTACGAGCAATCAAGATGGCCGCTGAACTGTGAACAGGTATATCGTAAACACCACCGAGACTGTACGACTCCAAACTACGCCTTTGCATGTTGGGAGGAAAGTGTTTTTATATACCAAATGTGCCATCTGCTAAGGAATTTATTCTGATGATTTGATTATGTTGACATCTGGAAGCCATTACGGTTTCGGGTGAAGACACTGTTCTTATAATATTGTGGGAAGGAGAGAAAATGGCGAGGGAAATGTGATACATTGAGAAATTATTGAAGTGTGCAAATTTAAAGTTCAATACCGATTAACAAACTTCTTTGCTTAAAAGCAATCTTTTCAAAATCAAATATTATTTTTTTTAAAAGCCGAGATATTACCTGGTTACCAGATATTACCTGAATCATATATTTAGACATATTATTCTTTCAGGGTTTAACTTGTCAATTAGAGCATATTAATGTATTCTGAACTAGTTTTCGTTCAATAAAAACTAACATAGATTAATATGCAGTATGAAGAGAATATCTTATCTTTATTTTTTTTGGTCACAACATTTTCTCAGAACATTCTGAGACATCACTCTGGGAAACTGACAAAACACTTCCCAGACAAGATTATCTCAGTGTAACGGAACCCACCATGAAATGATAATAAAGGTAATAACCTCTCATAACATATCTCCAAATTGCCATTAATTGGTACATGGCAAAGTGATCAGAAATCCTGGCCTGCGCTAAACAAATCTCCACACTCTAGGTATTAGCTACATTAACAGAGGCAAGTCATCTCCGGCGCCGACACCCATCTAAAATTTCCACCAGAACACTACGTAGTGTTTAAAGAAATAATAACCAGAAAACCGAACATTTTTGGTAATGGTTCTAATGATCCCAACCTGGGAATCTTGCGATATGCTAATAGAATCAGATTCTCCTGCAACTGTGAAGAATTCCGTTACAGAGGCAGTTATGAGATTGCTGTCCGCGTGAGAATTCTGTTACAGAAACGGTACATTAGTAATTGGCTGTAAACTAGCCTGATCATCTTCGTGACACACTTATTGGTCTGTCATACAAATCGATTCCCATTGCGAAAAAAAATCACCTCAAATCAGTGTCGACAAATGATTAGTTTCAGGTCATTATTGCAGCAAGACCAATTCCAGAAGAAATTTGAGTCGATCGACAAACGATTAGTTCGTATGATTCAAAGGAACTTACGCTTTTTCCAATCCTGGCTGTGTTTGTAGGAAGTAGTCCCAGAAGATGACACGCGAATGAACCATCTGGAAAGTGATAGTTAACTAAGACACGGCCGGTCATAACAGCAGAACAAAACCTAAATGTCAAACCAGTCAGTAACCCACAAGCATAGCTGTGTACAGAATATATTATTGATTTAACCCTCAAAGATAAAAATAACAGCACCAGCTTTAATAATGGTTTAACTGCGATAAAACTGATCAGTTTATTCATTTGCAGACATAAAACGTTCCCAGTGTTTAAAACACAAGCATAAGAAAAACCTCCGTATTGCGAATATGTGAAACTGATTTACATTCAATATTAATTGAAAGTACCATGGTTTTTTTTAGGCGTAAATGATGGATTGTTTCTAGAGTAGATTTGATATGTGAGTTTAACGTTGCTGCGGGAATATTTCACCCATTTGTAACGAGGATTTGATATGAGACACAGCAGGTCACCTGTAATAAGGAGAAGGAATATAAATGACCGTACAGTAGTCAACATTATAACTGGTCTGAGAAACAAATTTGTAAACATTCCACGTGAGAGCATACCGGTCTCTGAGGAAAGGGAAGTCAGTGTTAATAATGTAAATATACTGTAGTGCTTTGACAATGTTTTTATATTTATCACATTATATAAAGTATATGCATTATTACTTATACTGCAATTTCCATCATTATATATTGTAAATCATGAGTATTAGCAAAGATGATTGATAGTATTATTCCAGCTTTAAAATTACTGAAATATATTTTATTTCATACTTAATCTATCTACGAAATTTAGACAATCATTAAAAAATAAAGTAATCAACGTTTCATCAGTAGAATGCCGACATCATCAGGATCAAATAAGTATTTAATTTATGCTATAGAAAAATTACAGTTAGCTGAAGTTAAACAATAATAAGTTGAGCATGATATCAGTTGTTAACCTTCCAACTGAGAGCAACTTCAGATATGTTCTAGAGCAATAATGTTGAGCACATCAGCACTGCAAAGGTTAACTACTTGTACAAGTCAGCAACTTTAAAAGCCCTGAGTGAATATGGAGTTTAACGTTGCTGCAGGAATCTTTCACCCATTTGTGACGATTTAAAAGCCCTGAGAGTCCATGTTATCACTGGATGGTCCAATACCCCAATAGATATTGTGTATGTCATGTCTATGTCTTGCAGCCAATACAGCAGTCCATCATTGTTATATCTCCATATTAGGACTAAAGGACTATTAAATGCCTGTGTAATGTCCCCGCCACTCGTTACCACCAATTTACAGACAGTGACAGGCGTTGTTATTACTGGCAAGTACACACAGCCTGGTCGGTCATCCTTTCGTAATGCTATTATAATGATCCTACGTTTCATATACAAGTCGAGATATTGATTAACAAACCGCATGCAGATATTTGTCCAATTCTTTTCCACCCAGATAATGGGTAACAAATGCCCCATATGTACATCTCATGCATAATTAATTTCAGGATATCAAACCAGCGAACTAGCCTAGGGTATGATAGTAAAGTAATGAGTAGATCGCTTGCCGTTAATGCTGTGTTTGGAACTTACACAATAGCAGGAAACAGCCAGTCACTGCCACATTGACAGGTGGCTCACAACTGATGTAACATCCTACAACCCTGCAGGGAGCTTTCATAGAAGACACTGGGTCAGTAAGTGCCAACAGGAATTATCCCCTCCTTAATACCACCAAAGTTACTATGACATATATAACACTGTCCTTGTCCATTAACTATCTTCAAGGCTTCCTTGTGAAAGCTAATTATGACAGTGTGCAGTACTGGTACGAGTCTGCCATCTGCCCAATGGTTGATTGACACTGATCCTAGTCTGCCATACTAGTCTGGAGGTCAGAGGACTGGATCAAGTTGTCACCATCTGTTGGCATCAAGGAAGCAGTTTCTCACCGGTGTTTACAAGTCTGAGTTCACTACCGGTCGAGCTCACCTCCTCACAGCTTGTTGTGATATCAGAGTGCTTAATTTCAGCTTGAATGCTAATGAAAATTGTTTCAACAATACACTTCTTGTCATGTATACCAAACATCCCAGAGAACTGCTAATGAAATTAACATGGTCTGGAGGTTTTGGAGGTGTTCTGTAACCGGAATATGTTCAGACCTAGAACTGACACCAACAGAACCTTGAGAAGAAGCCAGTCTGTGGTACCGTATTCAAGGCGGCTATCGTAATATCTAAAATTCCTGTCAAAACATCTGAACACAGGACTTCAGGTTTTGAGGTTTTGGAGGTGTTCTTTAACTAGAAAATGTTCAGACCTAGAATTAACACCAGCAGAACCTTGAGAAGAAGCCAGTCTGTGGTATTCAAGGCGGCCATGGTAATGTCTAAAGTTCCTGTCAACACATCTGCACACAGGGCTTCATAAATGGCTCCCAGGACGGACTTGTTGATGTGTTTTACCCTAAAGAGGACATTCAAAATGATTGAAACCTCCTTCTTGAAGACGTGTAGCATGTGTAGTGTAGGTGTCCAGCATGTCTCCACATCAGCTTCTGATACTAATATAAGGAAGTCTGCCCTGTGGCAGTCTGGCCTGGATTTGTGCAGAGAACTTGGGGAAAATTTAAATGAAATCCAGAGTCACTATGTTATTTATCCACAGGAAGTATTGGCAAGAAGTCGAAGAACTGCGACTTGGAAGTCGGGAAAATATATTAATTTTAATATATTTCTGCATTTACAATAATATCTGAATAAGCACCATAAATAGAATTTTGTGTAAGATAAATCTTCTTTTATGATTATGATAATTATTATTATTATTAAAAAATATATAAAATTAGTAATAATGTTGTATATTTTTACCTTTAATAAATATTTGTCATCATCATCAACAACACTACTATTACTGTTTCAAAACTAATGAGTATCAAAGATAAAAGAAGATAATAGAGTGAAAAACCTTTAGATCAATGCATTAACAATGGTAAATATTAATTAATCACAAATTCATCACGAAACAAATTGCAATATATCCTTTGCAATGAAAGGCCAACAAGCTATTTCTAATCACCATCATATCAATAATGTTTGGGAAAAAAATTCACTTGCAGCCAAATAGACAATTACATTAGCAATATCACACACTGAATATAGAAAGTGATGAACACTGGAGAATAAGGAAATAATTATAGAACTATTATATCGCTTTATCAACCACAAACGCCTAGTAAAACTGACATTGTCCAACACTCAGGGACAGTAACCATTACATCACACATACAATTGCAAATGTAGTCTTTAGGGAATAGTAGTACAATGTATGTACTATGCCATAGCAGGATATGGAGATAAAATTAATGACAATAAGTTAATTGATCATTTATTTTCGTATTTATGAAAGGTACTGTAAATCATGAAATTAATGTGAGGAGAATATTAATACGAAAAATGCGACTGCTGTATTGTCGCATTAAATTGCTGCGCATTAAATGCGAATCTGACAATGTTCTTGAATGGGCTACATGACTGTGAGGTCTACATGCAGGACAAATTGATGCGACTGCGCTGTCTGCAGACAGTGCACATCCAATACTGTCTGCACATTAGCCGTTAATAATCCATCATACAGACAGCTTCATATATATAACCGACAACGTGGGCAGTTAAGTGCTCGACCCGCTTACCTTAACAGGAAATGGCGTGATAATTAACAGAGGCTTATCCCATAACTACATGTAACTCCAAAGAGATAGTTTATTCTAGGTTACAGCAGTTCATAGCGGGTTATAACACAGTAATGATTATATGATCATCCAAGGTCGTCCTACGACTTTTGCGTGTATTAAAAACCCACATTAGTGTCCATATACAATGGACATCCTGTACGTCGGGTTGCTCGTATATATCCTCCACTAACAACGTCTGATTGTAGGAAATTTCTGGGTGAACTTTGTCAGTTCCCAACAAATCAAGACATTAATTTGAATTTATGATGTCAGTTGCAGTTAACTGTCTGCTCGTAAATACTACATCATTAGTGCAAGTTTGTATTCACGGCCATCCTTCAACATGTTCAAAAAGTCGCACAGCTATCCAAATTACAGACGTTTCGGTATCCAGTGACAGTAGGCTAGTATTAATAGGAACAGAAAATCCAATACCACCCAAAGACACATAAGTAATGTGTTGTTGGGGAAGAATATTGGTGCTTTTTCAATGTTAATTTGATAAAGTATGACTCTAGAGTGGTGATAATGTTGGAGATTCCATACATAAAAAACTAGCATTGATAGGAAAGTTGAATATATCTCCAAGCAAATGAATAGCTGTTGGTCGTAATCAGGATGTGATGCCGGAGAGGGGAAGAGGGTAGCCATGAATCCAGTTATATATGCTGTAACTAGCAATTGTGTGGTCTCGATGGCTGCACGTTGAGAAGGTTGTGAAGACTGCTGCTAATGTTAAATCAGGATAGGGCTACCATTGACAACCATAACTCAGAAAAACCGTGAACACCGTCCAATACTATTACCAATTTTACTTGATCTACGACTGAGAACTACTATTGGGTGTCAATAGTGAATATTGAGTTTAGCATAGCTGTGGGAATCTTTCACACATTTGCAAGGATATTGGGTGTCAAAATTACAATACTGTTTCAATTGGAATATCATTTGTAAACATTTTCATGAATAAATATAAGTAATAGTCCTAAATAATGCAGTACATTGATATATTCTAGGTCTGGACAGGTCAGAACTAAATTGGGTCCAATAGTGATACCTAATACATAGAAAGACAAATGAAGTATTTTGTTTGAAGTTGAAGTTGTTGTTATTGCGAAGACTATTTATAAATGTTCACTATACTGATAAATATTCACAGACACGGTCAGCGAATCAATACACTGTCTTATATATATGTCACTGACACACATCGATTGCATCTGTGACAGATGTTCACAATGTCAATGATGACATAAAAATTGACCAATCAGAATTGAGATAATTACACTGATACTGCAGACTATTGTGACTTCATTGTCTCTTGTTTTTATTGTGCTATTTTAAGGATTAGATGAGCAGATATTTCGTATTTAATATTGAATGAAAGGAATTATTCTTGTTTTCATTTCCCGGAGCTGCTCAGATGGTATCAGTGCTGGACACCCCCGCAATGGTCCCACATGGCTACGACACCCCCCTGCAATGGTCCCATGGCTTCACACGGAAAATAAAAGTATTGTTCAAGTGGATCTTTCAGTTATTGACCGAATAACAGGTGTGTACTAGGTGCACTTTAATACTTCCCTTGAAAGGAAAACACATCAAAGAGCGCTTAATGATTTAATGTCTTGCGTGATGAATGATTAATTCAAAGCACCCCATGGGTCAGTGGCTCTATACACATGTCATAATGCTAGGATATATTAGTTGAAATATGAATGTTATCCAACAGGTTCCTAACAAACCTCAAATAAGAATGTCTTAACTTCCTGCCAGATGAAAGAATAACGACTGCTGTACCTAACACCCCTGACTGCCGTCAGTTATGACAAGAACAGGGGTGGTTCACCAAGGACACCTACTGAGACTTCAAGAAGCCATGGTTCCTGTACATATAGATGAACACAGTTGGTCACATCCGATCCTCAAGTCCCAGGCTAGGGGATTACTTATTCATACACTACATCAAGAACAGGGGTGGTTCACCAAGGACACCTACTGAGACTTCAAGAAGCCATGTTTTTTGTACCCAGAGAAGAAGCCAGTTGGTCACATCCGATCCTCAAGTGCCAGGCTCTGTGACTACTTATTCATACACTACATCTCTATGGGCAATTCTCTTATCAAGAAGTCTGTTCTGAAGACATCTTCCGTTTTAGAATAATTCTAATCACATTATGACTTAATTGTGCTGCAAATATATATTTTTAGGTTATCTCAATCATATGGTGTGTGTACAGATAAATATTAGCTATATATACATTGCTGTAGCAGGGTATGATATAAGATGCTCCTACTGGTCTCGGCCAGCGGGGTTACCCCTTTGGCTCAGTCGGTAGAACGTTGGACTCGCAATCCAGCAACTCGGGTTCGAATCCCAGGATCGGCAGTGGTCCTGTTTCATTGTTGTGTTCTGCCTTTAAGTAAGTTAATGTAAACAGCATGAATTAAATAGGGCACATGCCCTGATGTCATGATGATGTCATGATGGTGTCACTTATGATGGTGCAAGCTAAACTCGACTGTGTATTCACAGACTCACTTATAACTTGCCTGAGAGTAAGAAGTAAACTAAAAAAATAAGTCTTGTCTGGTATAATGATGGGTTTGATCCTAAGACAGTTGAAAACATGTCAAGATGTGGCCATTACACATATATTGTGAAATGTTGGATTATTGGAGTTGGGGCAAATGTCAGAAGATGCATGGTTGAATTGCCACAGAAATTGGAAAGTGAAATTGATGAATTATGAAAACAAATGTCCTAGGTAATTTCCTGATGAGAGAGAGAGATATGGCACCATGTGACATTATATTTAAAGGGCACATCGCCATGGCAACTGTGAGCAGGAAGGACACCAGACAAAGAACAGTGATCAGATTCGTTTTAACTATCAATCAAAATAAATTGAATATTCATGTCATAGATTCAGAGAAATCTTCACATTAAAACATAAAATCCTCTTCCAGTTATCCAATTTCATACATATAGTTCTGCTGACATTTCACATTTCATATGAAGACATACTTCTGACTTTAAAGGATAATTTATTCCCACAATGGGAAAATGACATTGTGGATACATTAAACTAGAAACAAACCGGTCTACACAGCACATACAACTTGCATCTTGTTAGACCAGATTTATTGGTTTGAGATCTTTGAAAGTATGTTCTACTCTTTATTTCAGTGTGCAGGCATTTGAATTTAGATAGTCTTGGAAAAATACTTTTAATTTGATAGTGATGTTTTAACCAATGGAAAATATGTATCTAGTATTTAAATTATATCTAGTTATAAATTATAAATGATATCTAGTTATAAATTATATCTAGTATATAAATTTATATCTAGTATATAAATATTTGTATGTTTGGTAAAATCTTCCCATTTTCAAACATGAGTTTGACATATTTACTAATTTAGTCTACATTATTTCTTTGAAAAACAAAACAAAACATTTTGTGACATCAAGATGAAATTTGCTTGAACCTTTCCCACCTAGAGGCAACCACAGATAAGTCCTTTCAATATGCAGACACTGTTTCCTTGTTATTAGAATAATGTTGATGAACTCTAAGTGAAAGCAGTAAGTCTGATGAAAAGTGTTAACAATTATTATCATTCATTCTTGGTCCATATAAGTATGGTCATTCTCATAAGGTGAAGCTGATAACATTCAAAGAGTATTAGCATATCGAAATTATTCAATACTTAAGCTACCTATATTATATATATATATATATATATTGCATTAAATATAATATACATGGATGGACTACTAGTATACAAGTATTCAATCATCTCATCTATAGGTGTTTGTCTAACCTATAACTATTTGATCATCTAATATATAGGCATCTGAATCTCTAACCTAGGTATCTGCACCTCTAATCTATGGCTGTTTGATCAAGTATGTCTTAGATTAATAGTCCAATATATCTGTCAGCTATGACAACATACCTGATAATCCTAGCTACTTACAAATTGTAAAGTTGTGTGACAACATCCCATTCATGTTCCAAGTACACTCCACGCAGCAATGTTTATAACCGCTACCAAATCCTACGGTAAACACAATCTTCACTTCACAATGAATCGTCACTTTCAACAACCTGTGAATTAACTCCCGTTAAAACAGCAGCGTAGGAAATTATCCGTCAGGTGGATAGTTCAGTACGGAGCTACAAGCAGAGCATACGTACAAGCCTGGGGAAAACACAGCATGTGAGGTAAAACCACTCACAGATGGACTGGGAACATTCTCATTAACACATAAACTGCAGGTGCTGGGGCATGTCGGCACACTGACGAGTGTCCATAACAACGATATATCACAAAGAGGCTCGAGTGGTGTGGAGAGACTGAGTGAGATGGGGAGCTGGGAGGGATGGTAGTCGCTCGGCCAGGTAACACAGACATGAACTCACGGCAGCTTGTCCCCCTCGTAAATCTGTAAACAAACTGGGTGAAGCATCATTGGCTCTCTCCGCCACCCGGGTCCCGATGCGGTCCTGATGTGTGGCGCGTGCCGAGAGGATGCCACAAAGGATCGGGGCTCATCGAACCGCGATAAGGCACGTGACGGCAATTCACTAACACACAACCAATCAACTTGGGATTAAGGGATTATCTGGGGTTATTTATTTATTAATAATAAATATATTTTATATATTTGAGAGTTTTTTTATCAAATAATTAATAATGTTATTGATATCAGTCCCATGTTTCAAAGACTTATAAGAGATAACAAGCTTATCTGCACTCTATTAATTCATGATTATTATATTACTACTACTACTACTACTAAGTACTACTACTACTACTACATGTACTACTACTACCACTACTACTACTACTAATAATAATAATATTTAAACAAATCTTTTCCTAAAATAACTTTCACCATAAATTATAAACAAATTAGTAATTATTATTTATAAAATAGAACAAATAGAAGCAAAAGTTCAACAGTTTCATAAACAGTATCTGGGATTAAATGCAATTTGATATTAAGATTGAGAAAAGTGTTTCCTTAGATTGTTTGAAGTGTTTGGTCAACTAACGGCAAGGCTAATTGACCCCAATGTCGTCCTGAACATCTCACCATGGGTTCTGCCTTCTCCCGGCAACCACAAAGATGGAAAATTAACATTAAGAAAGCAAATCATCATGAATTCAGAAGACCAGCCACCAGAAAATGATTATTTCCATATTTCTTCTGTTTGAACTATAAATATGAACGGTTCCGAAGGGTTTCTGGAAACCCTTGTGGGCTAAGGTGAGGGGGTGGTCCATGTGTGTGAAGGTGCATAACCTACTTGACCTTAAGGTCAGGTACCAGGAGACACATCTCTCCCCCACCTTCACCCCCAGGGAGACCAAGACCCCCCCTTTGCCTTCCCCACCCCAGGGAGTCCTCATCACCACCTGTGAACAATATCTGCTTGCCTTCAACATAAACCAGGTTAATGATAAGAAGATCTCCATGCAAACATCAATATTTACCAATATATTAAATTTAATTATATTGGTATGAATAGTAATGTAGCACATTTATACTAATATGAGATTTCTTCTTTTATTAGATTGGATTGATTTGGATTTTTTTTAATGATATATGATATTATATTGATGATGATATATGCCAGAGTTTCACATCATAATATACTAGTACTGCAATAAATCTATTTTCTTTTTGTGATAGACTGAATTGATCTTTAAATTATCAACATAACTCATACTAAGTAAATATCCCAGCATCTCTGTGATACGTTTATCAATAGAAAATGTCTCGTTTACGAATCAATATTATTTATATTTTTTTTAAAGACAGCATTAAACTTGAACACTCAAACATATACACCCTTTAAACTTCTGTCAGCGTCATCGACTTTCTCCCAGCATGCATTGCAGAAGCGTCAATCGGGCGTAAGCCCAGGCTAGACATATTGAAATGAAAGCCACATAGTGTGTACAACGCATGTCATGTACCTGTCAGATAGTCCAATGAAATCTACAATATTATTCACAGTCAGAGGACTGGTGCAATTACACACTGGGAAGAAATCAATATGATCCAGAGATTCTCTACTTCCACAAAACCTGTCTCCTCAGTCTCCAATATCAATGTTTTCCTCATCTCAAAATTGAGGCCAAGTTGCATCGAGATTCCTTCCAGCCGATTTAAATTGTCTTGTCTTTACAAGAGGACTGGCAGAGATATTATATACAAGCAGGTGGTACTGGTACTGGTGGTACTACTACTACTACTACTACTACTACTACTGATAATAACAACAACAATAATAAGAATAAATAATATTATCCAAAATATGCGTCAATAGTGATTTGATTGGTTAAGAGGAGTCCTGTGAGGAATCTGTGGGGCATTTCCAATTGCCTCCAGTATGGAGAGGGTTAATAGGTTCATCCACATCATTGATATACTCAGTCAAAATAGCTATAATATTAATCAAAATGCAGTTATTCTGAGCACCATTATCAATTAACTTATCAATAATGGAATGATAACAAAGAATATAAATATGTTATTATAGCAGAGTTTTTTTGGCATTAAAGTATTATTG
This sequence comes from Lepetodrilus fucensis, assembly GCA_032361325.1. Lineage (NCBI taxonomy): Eukaryota > Metazoa > Mollusca > Gastropoda > Lepetellida > Lepetodrilidae > Lepetodrilus > Lepetodrilus fucensis. The sequence continues at coordinate 2,146 of JAUTBV010154915.1, read as the reverse complement.
TTTTGCATAACAGCATCAAAGTAAACCATGCCAATAATTTTGTAACATAATCAATTGATATGAAACAGTGCTAAAAGTAACATTCCAAAAACAATAAAAGTATTTGAGATATTTATTATTTTCTATTAAACTGATCTAATAACAGACTAATTTCTTTGCATATTTGGAGTTTATCCAAACTTCACAATCTTGTATACATTGAAGATAGTGCAGATAGTAAGCCATAAATTTTAAAGCAGGGTCTGGTCATAATTATACTTGTTTATGTTTATCTAAAACTGTTTGAAAAGTTACTAAAACTATCTAATTTTCTGATAATTGCCCGAATCAAGTGTCTCAACTGCGTGGCTAATTAGCCATTCAAACATAAAACTCGACTCCGCATGACAGTCAAATTCATCATGCTGTCTCGTGTCTCAGATTCAGAAGAGCTCAGCAAGGGAGGGTAATCACTGGCAGAATAAACATGTTTTTCAAACAGGCAGGCTAATTTATTAAGCCTGATTAACATATTTAATGTAATGTGATCTGTGCATGCTAATTATAAATATGTTGTCCCTGACAGGAGGTATTATGACTGCTGTAGCCATGAGGGTTCTTTGTCTAAAAAATATGACAACATTTAAGGTGTTAAATTTGGCTTTGGTAAAATGCTGAATCTCCAGTGGTTGAAACAGAGAAGGTGAGCGGGTGGAGAAAGGGTGAGAGAGATCTGTAGGTGAGAGGGAGGGTGAGGGAGAGTGAGAGAGACACAGAGAGAGAGAGAGAGAGAGAGAGAGAGAGAGAGAGAGAGAGAGAGAGAGAGAGAGAGAGAGAGAGAGAGAGAGAGACAGAGACAGATATTACAAATATGGCCAAAGTTAACATGCACCTTAAACTCATACTATTAGCTCTAGCGAAGTTTTACCTTAAAATATTTGCATTAGTTTTGACTACATAAGTACTCTACATAAGTACTCTACATAAGTACTCTATACAACCAGTTACGTATTCCACATGACTCACTAGTTATCAATAATTTAATATGTATTACTTAAACACGACGTATATTTATTGGTGCCAGCGGTCGAGAAAGATTCTTTTGACCATGTTCAATGCTTAGAGTTATCCCCCCTTATAACTATAGGAAATCCAGATTTTAAAGTACATTACCAACTCATTATTCGTGTTTTACTGGAAATGTAAACTGCAATGGACCTTTACTATCGTACAGCGGTGAAAAGATATTTGGATGTAAAAATGCGACAACTTAAATATTTGAGAGTATGCCTTTAATTAGTACAGTCGTTAAAGATCAAATGCTGCATTACAGCAATAGTTTTAACCTCTCCACGCTGGAGGCAACATTAGATGCCCAAATAAGCTTATATGTCTAATTCAACAGGAAGAGTGTTTAATAAAGAGTTTAATAGATAACGGAGCATGATCACCAAACTCAAAGGTAATGGCATACATTATGTCCAAACGTCATCAACCTACTGTTATTAGTATTAGGTAGTTCAATATGTTAATATACGTGCATAGTAGGAGACTATGATAGTATGAACAGCTTTGAGCATGATTTAGAGCGTGGATATAGGGCATTATATGTGGGCATTATTATAATTACAGATATGTTGTTTTCTTTTGTTTACAGAGCGGACATTGGAAACAATCCAGCGTGAGATCAAGGACACAGTGGAACCCTCATCACTTAAAGTCGTTCTGGAGAAGATCCAGAATGGATCCCCCTGTGTGACAATCACAGGGTCTCCAGGTGAGGGCAAATCTACACTGGGATACTTGGCGCTCAGGAGACTACAAGAATCAAGAAACGTGTTCGAAGTGAGCTCTCCTAGTCAATTTGATGAAATTATTAAGACTTCCGCACCTGTCATATTGTTGGATGATATATTTGGACAGACTCTATTTAATGAAATGATTTGGAAGCAATGGAAAAAAAGCATTGAACAATTTATTAATAATGCGAAAGCACAGAAAACCAAAAACGAATTGGGAAATTTGATATTAATTGGGAGAGACTTTGTCTTAAAATCTGGTGCGAGACAGACAGAACACCCTTGGAAAATGTTAGTAAATAATGAAAATGTTGTGAATATTAGCAGTGAATCTGTAAGAACAAATGAAGAAAAAGTCCAAATTCTAA
>JAUTBV010154904.1:0-10392 GCA_032361325.1 Lepetodrilus fucensis | reverse complement strand
TCTACTGCAGGTATAGTGATGTATGTGCGAAGCGCAGATCAACACATTTGCACTAGTTTACGTGCTGTACCCACCCCATACCAGGCCTATAGTTGTAACTGGGCTCCCGCCACAACAGAAAGCGTTGACCTTGCAATAGTTGTAGCTACAATAGTTCTGAGCAACAGAACCCTGATTGACATGTTACAGAGTATATGTTTTGCCTTCTGTTGTATCTATCATCTGTTACATATTGATTGCATATTTGGTAATGTGTAAGTCATTATATTTATCATAGGGACTGTAGACATTAACATTATTATATTAAATAGCAAACTAACTATAATATACATTTGTGAAACTGGTATTTTGAATGGTCTCCATTGTGCTTGAGGAAGCATAATTTAATCTGTGTGTAAAGCTGTCTTAGTACAAGCGTATTAATTTCTGGACTTCATGAATCATCGTCTATACTAGATGCTATAATAAATTGTGATAATGTGGAATGTCTTCTTTAAGTTTGACCATGTTGCATTAAAAAAACAATAGTCCACTCGGTACTCGAAATTACAAATTAGTTTTTCCCTCATTAAATTATTGTTGTGAATCAATCGTAATCCAGGAAATTACAGAACTATTACAGCCCTTGAATAATTATCCCAACATTATAGTATATTTATTGGGCTATAGGCAAATATAGCAAATCTTTTACTATTATATACAAAAATGTATTTGACCACTAAATATTGCTGAAAACCTTTATGTACAGTAATAAGAAATGCTTACCATCGCAACCAGTGAGCTTGTTGAGTTTATAGAAACCGTCCACACAGCGGTCACACTTACGTCCAATAACATTTGACCGACACGTACACTGGCCAGATTTCTGAAGAACACAATTTGATTTTTGATAATTGGTAGATTGTTTTCTAGACTTACAGGAACTTTATAGAAATGCATTATGCAAAAATAAATTCTGTGAAAAGTGCTTTGAGCTCAATTGTCATATTTTTCTTGGATTAAACAGGATATTCAAGTGTTTTTTTCCCGAATACCATTTAAAATTGTATCTCATTGATTGGAGGCGTTGAGTAGATATTTTCACAAGTGGAAATATCGACTCACTCACTCCACGAGATGAGATAACATGGTACAAGATAATAATTTGAATATTCAATTTCCCAGGTGTTTTTATGTTTCACTGGTGAAAATCAAACATTTGAATACCATATCAGGTATTTATATATTTGTTTTTCACTAGTGAAAAACAACTGGGCTTATGTGAATATATCAGGCATTTAAAAAATAGTTTTCATTAATCCAGTTTATACTCACTGAACTTAAGTAATAAATTAATTGGATTTATTTAATAATTGTATTGGATTTATGTAATAATTTAATTGGATATGTAATCATTTAAAAACAATTTTTTCACTAATCCAGTTTATCCTCACTGAACTTATGTAATAAATTAATTGGATTTATGTAATAAATTAATTGGATTTATGTAATAATTTTATTGGATTTATGTAATAATTTCATTGGATTTATGTAATAATTCACCTTATCACACTGTGTACCGGTTGCCCCGTTGGCGTGACAGTCACACATGGTACATCCGTTGCCGCTGGTGAAGTTGAAGGACAAGGGGACACAACTGTTGCATCTGACCCCTTGTACGTTGACCTTGCAGCTACACACCCCTGTCTGGTGGTGGCAGTCGCCAGTGGCGCCCACAGATGACAAACACGTGCATGCTGAAACAGATGACGACAGTGTCACAGACAAGCATAGGTGTCACAGAAGTAGTTAACATGTTCGCTGCTGAAGAAATTTTTTAAATCCCCCCCACCCCCCTTTTTTAAATTGGGGTTTATTATTTCACTAATCCTTTTTAAATGGTCACAAAATATTATTGGCTCATTAAAAGCGTAACAAAATACTATTACAAGATGACTATTTTCTACAATTTTTACTACCGAATCATGTGATTATTTGATGTGTCTAGTGCTTTAGTGCGTAATCGAAACTCCGAGCTGGCTTATGGTGCTCACCAATACTGAAGGTAGCTGTAATTAATTATGAAATTATGTAAAAATAATTAAGAAATTATATTTTTTCATATTTGTCAGGAAAGGATATTTATGTCAGAATACATATATAATCCTGTTAGTGACATCTGACCTAGGCAAACATTATTGTGGCAATTAACCCTCTCCCTGCTGGATTAGGCACTGCTCTAGTTTTTTACAGCATGGAGAGGGTTAGATGATAGTGAACCTACCCACACAAGGTCGACCATTCATGGGATCTCCGAAGAAACGTGACGCACACTTCTCACACTCTTTGCCTGCCGTGTTGTTGCGACACTTGACACAGACGCCCGTGACGTTGTTGCACATGTCGGCACGCTTGTTGCACAAACACGGAACACACTTGCCGCCGTTGTTCTGGAAACAAGCATTAACATCATTAACTATTTTAACATGTTGCACACACATGGAACACACTTGCCGCCGTTGTTCTGGAAACAAGCATTAACATCATTAACTATTTTAACATGTTCTGTTTCCAGTATTGGTATTTAAAATATATTTTTTTAAATTTAATTTTTGTTTGTTTGTTCTAAAAAGCCCAATGCATCGTATTCAATAGTTGTTTATCATACAAATAATGACTGAAACCTCTTTGAGGGATAGACATTAACACTATCCTGCTAAGTTAAGTGTCTATCACTACTCATTCCATTTAATACAAAGACATTACACAAGTAAAACAAATTATTGCAAATTTAATAGAAATGAAATGGTACCAAAAAATAAAGTATTGTAAATTGAATACAAGGCATACCACAAATTAAAAACCCCAATATTTAAAACAATTTAATACAAGACATTACACAAATGAAACAAATTACTGTAAATTTAATACAAGACATTAAACAAATAAATATAATTGTTACGCACATTAATAAAAGACAATTAATCAGGTCAAAGACTCACAGTGACGTTAGTAGGCTGTCCGTAGAATCCAGGGAGACAACTCTCACACCTGTTGCCGCCATATCCCGCGGAACAGTTACACTTGGGACCGCCGGTAGCATCCATAGTGCAGGTAGGTGAAAACACGTTGGCAGCACCAGCGACCATGTTACCAGGGCAAGTACACGGCTTGCAGTCATCTATATACAGAGGGCGAGATAAGTAAGAGGGTGAGATAGGTGAGATAAGTAAGAGGGTGAGATAGGTGAGATAAGTAAGAGGGTGAGATAGGTGAGATAAGTAAGGGGGTGATAGGTGACAGTGATTTGCAGTGGATCAGTGTGCCATCCTTTTCCTTCTCAACCACCTGGGGAGTATACAACCCAAGCCGCTGTTCAAAGCACTAGAAGCTTATCATTCACATGTCCAGCTCATCCTACCGAGTACCCATTCACTGCTGGGTGAACAGACATTTTCAAACTAAGTTGACAAAACAATTTTTATGGCCTGTGATTCAGTGTTGGACAGTAACGAATCCTAGATACAGGTTCTCTGTCACCAATCCACGAACCAGCCATGCTCGATTGTGCTTTACTTTACAGTGTTGGACAGTAACAAATCATAGATACAGTAGGTTCTCTGTCACCCATCCACGAACCAGCCAAGCTCGATTGTGCTTTACTTTAACCTGAGCGGTCAACCATGCAATTGCACAGTACCATGTGCCACAACACGTCTCGATATCACCATACCTGGTTTTCCTAACAGGGCGTTGCCATAGTAGCCAGAGACACAGGCATCGCACTTGTCTCCCTTAGTGTTGTGAGTACAGTTGCACGTCCCTGTGGTGGCGTTACATGGACCCCCAGCGTGGCCGTTACACTGACAGCTCAGACATTTCCCCAGTGCACCCTGGGAAGTCGACTCGCGACGGTAGCCGAAGGCACACAGCTGACAGTAATCTCCCTGGAAAATGAGTGAGTGAGTGGATGAGTGAATGAGTGAGTGGGTGGATGAGTGAATGAGTGAGTTTTGTGTTGGTGAATGAGTGAGTGAGTTCTGGTTGAGTGAGTCAGTGAGTGAGTCAGTGAATAAGTAAGTCAGTGAATAAGGGTGTGTGTGTCAGAGAGAATGAGTGTGAATGCATGAGTAAATAAATGAGTGAGTGCGGATGAGAATATGGGTGTTAGTGAATGAATATGAATTATGACTTAATATCACTACTATAGTTTTTTTCCTTCCACCAAAGTGAGACATGGTGAGAAAGGGTGAGATGATAGTGTTGGTGAGATGACAGTGATGTGGTGTACGTGTGCATGCGTCAGTGTACATATCTCACCCGGTACTCCTTCGGACACGTGCAGATCTCCACGTTATTGATGGTGCCTCCTGAGCTGACGTTGACGGCCTTCGTGGCATGCTCCAGTACCACCTGGGAGAGATCCACCTCCGCGCCTGTTGTCTGATGGAAGATAAAAATTAGGAAGATTTAGGAAGCAATATTTTTGAGAAATTAAAATAAAATTAAAACAAAATAATTATGAAAAATAACTATGAAGATTTACGAATGAATATGTAAAACTTGAATCTGGAAAGAATTTAGCATAAATTAATAAATAAATTTAGAATATATAAATAAATAAAAAACTTTTTTTTTAAAGAATAAATTAAATTAAGTGTCTGCAATGGAGTCGGATGAAGAACGTGGCCATACATTGCTGTATTTCCCCCGTATTTTGATGGACTCGAGTGCCGACAGTGTGTCAATCATCTTGTAGTAGTCGGCTGCCTGCCCTGTCGTTGTGTTCACGTACCATCCCGTCTCCACTAGGCGAATCTGTGTACATAAGAGACTTTCACGTGATGATCGTCATAGCAACCACTTGCTATCAATATCGCGTCTGAAAGGTAACGTTTGCAAACAATATCTCCCTGCTGAATTAGACACAGGAACACCTCTTTAGCGCATCTCCAGTTGCCTCCAGCATGGAGAGGGTTAATGCTGTGCTCCCAGACGCAATTTGAACCCTTGATTTTTAACTAACGATGTTCTATCTTTAAAAAAAAAAAAAAAAAAGGGGGTTTAGAGTCGTTTTCTAGATTATTTCACTAATATCACAACTTGTCAGTTTAGGGCAGGAGGAAACCTGCAACATCCGTAGCACTGAATGTTGCAGTAAACCAGCTGGTACTGACAAGACCAAGGATGATAACTGCATTACAACTCCTATCAATATAGAGTCAGAAAGATAACTTTCGCGACCATTAATGCCGGGCCCCTAGCCAGGATTTGAACCTGGATCCTTTGGCTCCGAAGTCCAACATTCTACCACTGCACTACCACCCACCCCGATGTTTTATCAAATTGATGAGAAGTTTCACGAGCCACAGAATGTAATTAACCGTGTATTTTGACTGCGTCATTCCGGGGACGGGGTCCAGCTTCCTGGTCAGCGAGTACGACAGATATCGGCCCTTGAGGATGATGTCACCCTCGGAGTAGTTGGCCAGCCGGTCAGCCATGCTGGACACTCGCAGGACGATGGTCAGCAGGCGGCCGTACGCGGTTCTCTTGTCACCCAGAAACTTGGCCGGAGCCACAAAGTAAAGGTGCTTCTGAGGAATGTTGTCTTTCTCATTTCGGATTCGCATCACATATCTGAAAACAAGCAAGGAAAATCTCTAATGAGAATGCTGGAATTAAAGTAATTAACATTTGTGGTAAATTAACAGTGTTACAGTAGTTGTCTCCCTTGGAGAATTTTGTGTGCATTCTATCTCTAATGAGAACATTAGAATTAATTAATTAAAACAGCAGTTGTCTCCCTTTGATAATTTTGTATGTTTTTAAATCTCTAATGAGAACGTCAAAATTAGAATTTGTAATACATTGTAAATAAAATACCCAATGCCGATGGGGTGCAAGAATGGTATCTACCATGAAATCAGACCTTATATATGATACTAACTGGATAGATGGATTTGCAGATTTGATGATCAGTGGGTCGTCAATGGTCGCACTACGACCTTTGTCGTCTTGACCTTTCCAGCGTGAATCGATCGCTCGATCGCCCTTCAAGTCCAGGAGGTAGTGACTTATTGTCTCTGTCTTATTCCAGCCCCGAGCTGTTGTGCAGTTGTCAGTTTTACGTGAGCAGTGACAGTTGAGGCAGCCATCTTTTGCCCAGACACCCTCTCCATAGAATTCTGTTCAAAAGTGATGTTGAAACATTTAACCCTCTCCCTGCTGGATTAGGCACAGTCACTGCTCTCTAGGGCATCTCTGACTGCATTCAGCATGGAGGAGGTGAACTAACTGGTTTTAGCAGAGGTTTTTATATTTTATATTTATATTTGCATGGTTTTTCATGCTTGATCGCTTGAGATAAATAACAATTCACATATTGATATCAGAAAAATATAACTCCTTGTAATTAAGACATCTTAAGCAGGTAAAGTGATAACTTAGGTGTGAGTGGGTGAATTATTATTTTGCATATTCACTCACGGCCATGTTAACTCTTTAGCTGTTTAACTTGGAATATTCTACTCACTAGGCTTGCACTGTTCACATTTGTCTCCCTTTGTATTAATCTTGCACTGGCAGACTCCTGTGGCCTTATTACAGGTGGCGCTGCTACTCCCAGCAGGATTGCAGCCACAGGAAGTACACCCTTTGGCGGCCATCTTGAAGAAACTAAAAACAAAAACAAATACTAGATATATCTGAATTATATGTATGTAATCTACTGGAATAAAATCATTAAAAAACAAAAAAAGAAAGAAGTGCATTTGGCTACCCACCCATCCAGACACACAGTACACTTCTGTTGGCCCACTCCAGGCTGGCAGCGACACTGTCCGGAATCCAGACACGAGTTGTTGACAGCCCCTGAACTGCAGCCACATGGAACGCAGCCAGAACCTGGAGGTCAACACAGACACAGGGAGGTCAACACAGACACTGGGAGGTCAACATACACTGGGAGGTCAACACAGACACTGGGAGGTCAACAGACACTGGGAGGTCAACACAAACACAGGGAGGTCAACACAGCCACAGGGAGGTCAACACAAACACAGGGAGGTCAACACAGACACTGGGAGGTCAACAGACACTGGGAGGTCAACACAAACACTGGGAGGTCAACACATACACAGGGAGGTCAACACAGCCACAGGGAGGTCAACACAAACACAGGGAGGTCAACATAGGGAGGTAAACAGACACTGGGAGGTCAACACAGACACACAGGGAGGTCAACACAGACACAGGGAGGTCAACACAGACACACAGGGAGGTCAACACAGACACAGGGAGGTCAACACAGACACACAGTGATGTCAACACAGACACTGGGAGGTCAACACAAACACAGGGAGGTCAACACAGATACTGGGAGGTCAACACAGACACAGGGAGGTCAACACATACACAGGGAGGTCAACACAGACACACAGGGAATAATATAAAAGTTTAAAAGCTTGTCAGAATAATATCTATACAGACCTAACATGTTTTGTTATATACATATCCAATGTTAAACACAGCTTCTTCTTTTTCTTCTATGCAATCACGGTTTATTTACATATTTCAAGGTCAAATGTATAAAGCTATGAAAAAAATATGAAAATATTGAAAACCGGTTGGACCTGTGTAAGATGTAGCTGGTTGCCCAATATACTTGTGTGGACACATCAAATGTACATACTGTCAGGTAAATATGGGTTTGACCAGGTCCATGAAATATTTCAACAAACCATGCGTGTGTGCCTTTAATATAATGATGACATCAATGGCAATGATAATTATTAATATCATAATATATGACGATGACAATGATGACGATGATGATGACAAAACACCAACGAGATAAGGGATATTAGGACAAAAGGGACATAACTCTTCAGTTACACAACTACTGTAACTCTGGCACACGCTCCGCAGAATGATCGTAGTTCTATAAGCTTCGTAACTCCTTAGCAACTCCATGTTAACGTATAGGAGTTACGACTCTCGTAATGCTACGATTGTTCTGTGGAACTGACCCCAGAACCAGGCCCCAAGATTACGAAACCTTTTTGAGTACAAACTCATGCCAGCTGGTCGTTTTGTTCACAAATCCTTGTATAAAATTTTAGCTTGAGCATGAAATTGTACTCTAAACTTTCTGAGTACGATTTACATGACGTTTCATGAACAAAACTCTGAGTTGAGCATAAAATCGTACTCTAAAAGCTTGGTAATCTCGGGGCCAGGTCTGGAAGTGATACGTATTTACCTGATGCGAGACCGAAGTGCTCTGGGCGGCAAGAGTTGCACGTCTTTCCAATTACGTTAGCTTTACACTGGCAGAAGCCAGTCCCATTGCAAGTAGGCATCAACGAACCCTGTCTGTTACAGTTACACGCTGCAAGAAGAAAAAGAACTCTGTTTGTTAGTTCATGCTTTAATTAAGCTTGGTATTACCTTAGTGGTGAAAGTTAAAACATTCATTCAAATTGTTACCTTTAATGCATAATTTAAATTGCGAATTTAAACTGTTGAGTGTATTGTGCTTGTTTCATCCGAAGTAACACAAAACAGCATTCAAGAATTCAAGAAGACCATCCAAGGGATTCCAATTTAACATTTAGAATTCCAATTTAACAATAATCTGGCCCCTAATCCACAAAAGGGAGAGGGTTACTGAAAGGCAGGCTAAGGCCACTCTTTTGATATCCAAATTTGACAACAATTTTCAGTCGCTTTCTAAATTATATTTCACAAATATCACAACTTGTCAGTTTAGGGCAGGAGAAAACTTGCAACATTCGTAGCAGTTGCAGTAAACCTTTGAGCACAGGCTGGTACTGACAGACCAAGGATGATATCTGCATTGCCACTCTACAGACAGTGCATCCTATCAATATCGAGTCAAAAATGTAACTTTCATGTACATTGATGCCGGGTATGCATATTTTAATTCATGTCTTTAATTGATCTCCACATTTGCATAATATCGACCTAGATGCCACCCGCTCAAGCCGAACATTGACACAACTCACCTACACAGTCCTTCCCGTTAGAAGCCATGTATGTGTCGACCTTACACCGAGAACATGTCCGGGTCATGTGACTTTCCTTGCACGGACACTGTCCGCCATATGGTTCACAGGTGGCGTCACCTACTCGAAGTCCACCGGAATTGCAGTTGCACACCGCTGGAATTGCATTCATATATTTAATTGTGTTCATATATAATATTAAATTGTGTTCATATATAATTGTGTTCATATATAATAGTGTTCATATAAATTGTGTTCATATTTATTGTGTTCATATTTATTTACTCATCACAAATGGGTAAAGGTTTCCAGCTGTGACATAAGTTTTTTTATTAATTCATATTTATTTTCTTTGATATTCAGGAAATTGGCCCCCAAGGACAAAATTCTAGTTTAAATACAATCTGTCTAATGGTAGGCTCCAGAAAGGAGAGGGTTAAACATGAAGCTGCAAAACAATGTCTTACTTGCTCCATTGAGGAATTCAGCCATGAGAGAGAATTCCACGGAGGAACAGTTTAGTCGCTTTCTCTCGGCAAGATCCACTTTCTTGCTGGCGTCGCGACATAACGTCATTTTCGTTTGGACGTCTGCCGGAGATTTCTTGAAGGCAGACAGCGGTGTGATGATCGGTAGCATCACGACCTGAAACAATATGACAGTGTTTTCGTGAAGCTGTGTGGGATAAGAAAATGCTCCTATTGGTCTCGGGGCCAGCGAGGTTACTCCATTGGTTTGGTTAGTAACGTGTTTGACTCTACGGAGAGAAAAAAAGGAAGAAAAATAAAGAATTCTCAGAATGTGGATAGTCTACTTTTTGGCTTGAACAAAACAAAAGTTCAGGCCCCGAGACTCCGAAACTTTTAAGTATAATTTCATACTCAAACTCCAATTTATATGAGAATTTGTGAACAAATCTTTGAGTTGAGCATGAAATCGTACTCGAAAAGGTTTCTTAATCTCTGGCCCGTTAGTATATTAACATTGTTGAATTTATTCTATTTTATTTTAAAAAAAAATTATATCAGGGTTTAGAGCTGCTTTCAAGATTCTTCCATTTACATGATGTCACAAATGGGTGAAAGATTCTCGTAGCGATGTTAAACTCCATATTCACTCACATGACAACATTATTTATCACCCAATACTGACTTCCACTGGAGATAACATCATGTGGATAACAATGTCATTCACATGGTGTTAACATCGCTTCAAAATTGTCCTGATTGGTCAGTCGACAGCCTTTCACATGCATGATTTGCATGGGCTTGTCCATTTCACCCATCATTTGTCACCATTGCAGGTGTGTGTGAAGACTTCTGTTCAGTAACTAAGCAAGTGAGGTACACTATTTATACCTTACATTTGAGCATATTGCTTTAGT
>JAUTBV010154893.1:0-10393 GCA_032361325.1 Lepetodrilus fucensis | reverse complement strand
ATGGCAATGCAGATATCATCCTTGGTCTTGTCAGTACCAGCCGGTGCTCGCAGGTTTACTGCAACATTCAGCGCTACAGGTGTTGTGGGTTTCCTCCTGTTGTAAACGAACAAGCCATGGTATATGTGAAATAATCTTGAAAGCGATTCTAAACCTCAACGGAAAAACAACGGAAAAACAAAGAAAGTAGTTAAAAAATCCATCCACTTTAACTGCGAATCATATGCCTCATCTAGGTTTTATATATGCTGTTTATATACAGTGCAGAGTATTATCTGGACATTATCTGGATTTGGTGGCATTTAAAGTCTGGCTGACAAAGAGCCATGAAAGTAATGCATAGCTGCTGTGATTGAGGCAATGTTATGAATCACTGTTCCCAGGTGCTGACCAGGATGGTATTAGAACCAGCTACAAACGTCTAGCATTGAAATGGCACCCAGAGAAACACGGAAACTCAACCGATGCAGTCAGGGTGAGTCCCACAGCCTTTTTTAAAAACTTGAGTTCTAGAATTAATCACTTGTTTTGTTACATTATTGGTTGCTTTATAGTCTTATCATTATCAAAATTGGTTTTGTATGAAAGTTGTAAGTTGTAAAGGCTCCAAAGGTGCGAAATGTTAAAAGTAGGTTGCCCGCAGTGCAATTTAACTTGCCCCTGTACTTCGGGCATACGTTAGTCTAAAGCCCTGAGGGACTTGATCACTTGATCCGCTTAGACCGTTTTTATAATATCGTGGTATGTTCTAAGGCTTATACATTGATTTAAAAAAAAAATTATTCGTGAATTATTTATGTAACTAAGTAAACATTTGCTATAGCAATATATACGAAAAATATGTGTGTGATATCTAATTTTAAATTAGCATGTGTAATGGACCTTTTTTTCTGTTGTAGCATTTCAGACAAGTGAGCAATGCCTACCGCCGCCTTCAGACAGATAGCCAGTCAGATATGACACTGGTAGGTCCCCAACTCTCACTGCCAGTGGCATTAGATGCAGTGTATTGTAGCACTGCAGTAGTTTGACCAAACAGAGGCGTTATCAATTAGTTGTCATGGTTACCAGTGTTGGCTGGATTTGGGGGACATTGGATGACATGTCACATGTTTCTGTTTCAGGATGAGATGCTGAGAATGTTTCAGGAAGTATTCTTCTCAAAAAATCTTGGTATGTTTTAACTTTGTTGTTAATTTAATATATGTTTGACGACAAGTTTCCTTAAATTGTATTTATTTTGTGTTTAATATAAAACATATTACAAGTTATTTTCTGTTCATTTCGCATTTTAAGATGTATATATATTCTATTCATTTAACATTTATTTGTAATTGTCTCAGGTACAATGAATGGAGCTGGCTACGAGTCCAGTGATGACGACGATGACGACACAGATGACTCTGATGACGACATACCTTACCCTCTCTATGCAGATAAAATCAGAATCAAGCACGATATGAAGAAAAAAGGTACTGCTGAGATTGTAGCCATGCAAATAACAAACTGAATACAATATCAATGTTTCGGTATAACATTAGAAGTAACAGAATTTTAGAATGTAATTATTTAATATGGAACAGACATCGATGCACTTATGTCCTTGACCCTAGACACCGGGTGGAAATCTATCGTGGAAGAAACAAAACTATAAAATCAATATTCTGTGTCTGGCTGGCTGGAGCTAGTTAAATTATGCATGACTGTGAGCCATCTTTGAGAATACCCGGTGTGTATAGACGCCGTCTACCCGCGGACGCTGATGATGTGGTCGGACAGCGGCCTCTGCACTGTGAACCTTCTGGATCCTATATGTGCCTGTGGTAGTACTCACTCACTCACGTCTGTCTGTCTGTCTGTGACTGCCATGTCTTGTAAAGTCTAGGTCTGGAACAATTGTCCTCGAGTTTATACATTTCACTTGATTAATAATTCATTGTCACCGATTGATTATTATTTTTTGAGTAAAGACCGAGAGATCAGATTATTCCATTTCGCAATTGGGCTACTGGATTTGTCAATAAGAAGGTAGCCACTTTGAAAGATGCAATGTCGGATGACAGTAGGAGTACAAATCAAACAACCCGGCTCACTTCTGTCCAACCGAAATGTCGACACAAGTAGCGTACACCGCCTAGAAATTTGCTGGACAGCATGCAAATAAGTCAATCTAGCCATCGGAAGAAGCGTACACAGGGCATGCCAAACATAGGTGGTTTGCCAGAAGAAGTACCATTAATAGCTCTGGATAAATCTATGTGGTATTTCTGGTTGCCTCAAATACGAAGAGGTTGAAAATATCTTACACTTTGCCGAAAGCATAATGAATGACCTTACTGTTGTAGCTTTTAGCAGTGGTCTGCAGATGGGCATTTTTCACAGAATTCCACATATGATCACTTTATTAAAATCATTACATGGGCTCAAATGTTCTTCTTTGTTTCAGCTCATGATGGGCGCGACTTAACAGCAGAGGTCGGTACTTTAAATATTCCTTTTGATTACATCCACATTTTTCATACACTATTGAAGACACCTTTTCATGATGTTCCCATATCCACTACAAGACCATAACCCTGGCATAAGTGGTCTTGTGTTATTGCAATCGAGACCACTTCTGAGTGGGTTATAGGAGCTGCAAGTAGACACAATATCCGGTGACATAAACTGGTCAAAAATCTAAATGCGCAAAAATCCACTGTCACGTCACAAACAATCTACGATCATCTACGAACGTCACGATCATGACGTATTTCACCTGTCACCGGAAATAACATTAGACTAGACTTGCACTCGCTATTGTGTGACATCCCAGTTAAAAAGATATATACCTGTCTACCCAATGAGATGAGGTGATCTGTGACTCCTTATTTGCATACATGGTGCCCCAAACAAACACTTATTTACTTTGTTTAGGAGTTCAGATGAAATGTTGGCATTTCAAAAGTTGGTAAGTTCAACAAAGAGACTCTGGATATTAAGGAAAGATATTTATGAATTACAAGTGTTTGAAAGTGTGATTAGTATTCTAGGTGTCCTTTAAATATTAAAATAATTGCCATTATCTATAGCTCTGCGGTGCCAATAAAAAATAAAAAACATAAAGATAAGGAACAGAATCTATGCTGCCAATTTTATTTCATTAACATGATTAACATTCGTTGACAGCTTTGATCTGCATTATTTTGGTTTTTAACATTAAATATCAATGTAGCTAATAATAAGTTAATGAGTCCGAAACTTTGTGTAGTGTAAAATTAACCTAATTTCCTGACCAAAGTAAAGTGATCGAAATATGCAAGCCTGCACGAAAACCGAACTGACATGTCTTCATTGCCGACATCACGTTTACCACAAATAACTGCATTAGGCTCGCCGAATAACAACTAGTTCATGCTATATTCACTTAAGCTTTACTACAGGAGATAGTTTCATTATTAAAATGTAGTATATTTACCGAAAAGGTCTTTCTTGCGTTAATAAAATCGAACTGAGTGGACGCAGCCATTTTGATAACTGTACGCACGAACTGATGACGTAGTTCACAAGCCGGGTGGCTAGTCGACTAAAGAACATCGTCTAAACAGCTGCTAAATATCATTATTTCATTACTCATTTGTATTTAGGTGGTGCTAATGTATTGGTAATGTCATGCATGACCTAATTAGCACGAAGATTGGTCTTTCAGCTAGTTCAACCAGTAAATAGAACTTAGTTAAGGCCCTACTATCACTACCCGGCCATAAACACTGATTTAAAACAATAATAGGCAGGACCAACCAGATATGTGTGGGAAAAGCGATATCGGATAAGCACGAAGCCGTTCAACGAACAATTTTTTGCATGTAGGGAAAAGTATTGTATTCATGTATTCTAGCTTGAACGCACCCCTGATGACTGCAATATGTTTAATTACCTACGGTGTGCACTGTCTTAAAAAATGTATTCCAATGTTCAGGCCTATGTTTCACGAAAGGGCCATACTGTACTCCAGCATAATTCAGACTTGAAGCAGGAAATTGAGGCCTTGCACAGAACAATCGTTTGAGTGGCAAAAAACACATTGGGTGGCAGAAAACAATCTGGTGACGTCTGCAACAGCGGAAAATCCCATTGTCTTGCCACCCATGATGCTATGTGACGTATTGAGTGACGTCACATGCAAGGCCTCAATTGCGTAAATCTGGCCCAAAGATTACAGAACTTTTCTGAGTGATTACATGCTCAACTCTGAGTTTTGTTCATAAAATGTCATGTCAATTCTGAGCCTGAGCATGAAATCATACTCAGAAAGTTTCGTAATCTCGGGGCCTGGATATACACCCCTGAGTAGGTTTGAGCCTCTTTCATGAAATTGAGGTCTGGGTATGATGTCTCAAATCCCTCGTCTCTACTACAAGACCATTATCATTCTCATTCTCATAGATATCTTGTACATGATGATTGGTACATAGTGATTGGGTACTTACAAGTTACACCAGTGTTATGGTCTTATGGATATGAGAGGTTTGAGAAATGCTACCCTAATGTGTTGCTGTCGTATAAGCCTAAATGTATGGTGTATATATGGAAAATCACGAAATCTGGAAAGTTGTAGTTTCATAATTTAACATTTATCATATAAAACCACACGCTGGGATCCAGGCGGCAGGGCTCTGGACTAACATATGCCCGATGTACAGTGGCAAGTTAAATTGCACTGCGGGCACCCTACTTTTTAACATTTTGCACCTTTGATGCCTTTGTTACTTGCCCTGACTTGCTCTCCGGGCAAGTAATTCAGAATGTTAGTCTAGAGCCCTGGACGGACCCAGCTCCATTGTACAATGGTTAATAATCATTGAAGCAGATGTTTAACAGCCTACAAAAATCGCCACAGAGTTTTGGAAAGACAGAGACAGGCAATTACATCAGATACTTGTGAACAGGTTTTTGTTGAACAGGTTGTATATTTATTGAAAGTAATGTTAAAGACATTTGCGGGAATATCCTGTGCGCAACTTTAACGTCATAATAGATACATTGTGACGTCACAGAGGTTACACCGCTCCTCAGCTTGGAATCTGATTACCTTTGATCAAAAGCGTATTTATGCTAGGCCTTCTTAGTAATTTGACACTGAATTATATTGTCATGAATCTATTCGAGAGAAAAACGGTATTTTATTTGTTTCATAGATTTTACATATTCACTCAACATCCGAGTGCCGTCTCACCAGCACTGATGATGCCCATGCAGTAGAGAAATGTCCAGATACCCGGTTCAACTCAACGACGGACGTCGACAGTTGCAGAGTGGAATGAAGCTTGACCACCAAATAGCCATGCCCATGACGTCCAGCAAAGCCCCCGAGCGGCCACAGGAAGAGATCCGCCTGTTGGGAGTTGACCTGTCTCACTTGCCAAGGACTGGTCAGTTTCTGACCCTCACTGCGGCCGTGTTCGTCTTCTACTTGCTGTATGGATATCTCCAGGTACGGCGATCAAGAGGAGAAGCTGTTCAATATATTACAAGTTGTAGCAGTATCATGAGGGGGCAGTGTCCAAATTAAAGGGGGTCCTGAGGGTCATTTGAAAATCTATGGAACCCCGTGCAAATTACAGATTTGACCAGTTAACATTTGAAGCAGGACCCCTTTATTATTTTCTGAATTTCTAACACTGGGGGTAACGCAGTTCAGCGATAGAAACCAACTTTAATACTTACTAGCCTGAATAGTGATACAAATAACAAATATTATGAATTTCTACTAGTCCTTAGAATTATAAGATATCTTTCAGCTGTGCTGAGATATGATTTTAATGAGATTGAGTACAATAAGTCATGGACGATTTCGGATGTGTCTAAATTTGCATATTTCAATTTAAAAATAAATAAATACAAGGAACTAAAAATAGCAGCATTTTTATATATTTCTGAGATAATAATATTTAGAGACCATAAAAGGTTTAAAAAATGGACTTTACTAACATTATGGCCTTGCCCTTTAAAGTCCATAATTAATCATTCGTTTGTGGGTTCTCACGCAAGCAGATCATCTTTATAATACTGTTGTAACAACTAATACAGTTCACAAGAACACTCTTCTTATTTTTTCTCAGGAACTCATCTTTCAACTGGAAGGCTTCAAACCTTTTGGCTGGTATCTAACATTGATCCAGTTTGCATGTTACACAGTATTTGGTGTGACTGAGTTTCAGTTCAAACAAGACAAGACAAGGAAGTAAGGGGTCATCAACTCTGTATTTTCAGCAATATTTAGCATGTTTTATAAGCCAATGGCAAATACTTTGTATATTGGTGCTATTAAAATGATGAGATTGAAATCCCAACCTTACAAAATGTCCACTTTTCTATTTTTTAGTTTAGCATGGCAACCTATGCCATTTTCAATAACATGTTCACCAAATGCTCACACAACAGTTACAGGATTTTTAGTATTTTCACAATCCATAATTTGAGCAAAGAAATTTTAAAAGTGATTCTAAAGCTGAGCTTCAAACAAAACCCTGAAAGAAAATTATATTTGAATCAACCAAATTTCAGAATTCCTCTGAGCGCCTATCTGCTGCTGGCGTTTCTGACGGTGGCGTCGATGGGTTTGTCCAACACGTCAGTTGGCTACCTCAACTACCCGACACAGGTCATCTTCAAGTGCTGTAAGCTCATCCCTGTGTTGATCGGCGGAATTCTCATACAAGGTGGGTCCAAGTCACTACAGTAGTTGCAATAGGCGAGATTGATTTATTTTATTGTTGTTTATTAAAAGTATTTTTAATTTATAATTTTTTTAATTTTTTTTTTTTATTATTATTATTTTTTTTATTATTATTTTTTTTTTTCCCTTGTGTATTTTATGTTTTTCACTTTGTTTATTTTTTTCATTTCATTTTTTTTTATTGGTTTTAGGAACAAAGATGTACCTTTATATTATGATAATGTTTTTTGTTTTAGATTTTTTTATTTTTTGCTTAGAATGTCCGAGACTGGTATTTTAAATGTTTCTTCTTTTATTTTATTCCTACAGGGAAAAGATTCTCTATGCTAGACATCTCAGCATGTCTATGTATGAGTCTGGGGCTGATTTTGTTCATGTTAGCAGACTCCAGTGTTTCGCCTAACTTCAACCAATACGGTAAGAATGGGATATTCCTTGCAAAGAACAGCTCCTCAGAATATTTAAACTGAAGAACATACTCTTAACCCTCTCCATGCTGGATTAAGCACATGCACTGCTCTTTCGGGCATCTCCAGTTGCCTTCAGCAGGAAGAGGGTTAAACTATGTAATAATGACAGCATCACAGAATATGTCTTAAGACTACTAACATCGCAGAATACATAGAAACTGTAGTGGTGCCAGGGATAGACGTTCCCACTCACCCGACGGCCCCGATCCATTTCTCCTAATGTTAAAGGTGTTCTACGGGCTAGTTTTCATGTTTTGTTATTTTATATGATTATTCGGGCGAGTATGTTATAGTTACGTTCTAACTCTGGGGTGATTGTTTGTGCAATCGGTGATGGGTCTTCAGGCTTGGAGGGTGTTTTTCATTACAGGGGTTATGCTGATATCACTGGCTCTGTGTTCGGACGGCGCTATAGGCAATGTTCAAGAGAAAACCATGAGAGCTCACGGAGCCTCTAATTCAGAGATGGTAAGTAGCTGGAGATTTAGTAGTATCAGTTGTCTTCCTAGTATTTGTTGGCCTTTTTCTTTTGCTGAAATCGGCTAGGTTTGGCATGTGCCGTTTAAGTACTCCCGGTGGCCAGATTGTTTTATTTGTAAGATAACCGGCAAATTCCTAGCCAACTTGTGCTGGTATCTGGTGACCAGTGCATTTTGGCTGGAGTGAAGTCAATTGAGTTGCTTTATTTGCACTTTCGCCATCCTGTGACCACATACTCTCGAAACCTTCAAAACGGCTAGCCGCTTTCTGACAAATCGAGCAGCCCTAATGAATCTTAATCATATCATAACAAATACTGTATAGAAATAATTAATTTGTATCTTTATCATGTTTATATTAAAACATTCTTTTAAAAAAAATATATATATACACCTATATAATATTTTCATGTTTATTTTTTATTTTTAGTAAATGCATTAAAATTTCATGTCCTAGGTGCTGTATTCTTATGGAATCGGTTTCCTGTACATCCTGGTTGGTTTGACAGCAACAGGGGGGATAATTCCTGCCTTCATGTTCTGTCAAGACGTAAGAGACAAATTAATTCAGGGTTAATTAATTCCAACACCAAAAATTATCACTGATTGTATTTTTGGAAGTGAATGAGGACAAATCACTGTTTATTATTGTGGTCAGTATCAAAGTAGTCAATCCAAATTTTTTTTACCTATGATCCAGTGTTGCTTGCTAAAACAATAAAATGTTTTTATGAAATATTAGAAGAATATATTTTGTCATTGGTCCTTTCACTTCGACAATATGTTAAGTCCTAGTGTATTTCCAGCATGTAAAGAAGATGTACAGCTTTGCAGTTTTATATTCCGTGACAGGAAACATTAAAATTTATGTCAAATTTCAGATAGATTTATGACATTTCATTTCCAGCATGTGATGGAGACATACGGCTTTGCAGTTTTATTTTCCATAACGGGATATCTTGGGGTTAGCGTCGTTCTCACAATCGTCAAGTCTTTCGGGGCGCTGACTGCCGTCACTGGTATGTGTAACCAATAACCATGGCAACAGAAATATTTTTTAAAAGACAACAAGCCGTGAAACTAGAATGAGATTGCAAAAAATAAAGTGATTATGAATGAACTAGTGATTTATGTCGCAGCGGTAATATTTCACCCATGCAAGACAATAAAGCAAATTGATAAAAGTAATATGTAGCATAATGTATTTCATCTTCAAATTTGTCATGCAAGTAATAATTATTTCAAAGATTTTTGACGAATATTATTGTTATGAGAAATAATATTTTGGGAAAATATATGATAATTTCAAAGATTTTTTACAAATATATTGCTACGAGGAATAATTTTGTGTCAAATATATAGAGGTGCATGATATAGTACTAGTTTTACATTTGACTGTTGTCGTGACTAATGTTTTCTTTGTTTTCCATGGTTTCAGTAACCACATGTAGGAAGGCTGTTACAATCGTCCTATCTTTTATGTTCTTCACAAAACCATTCACTTTCCAGTAAGTATTAAAACCATTTACATTCCAGTGAGTAAATAATGAAGGAGCAACATTTTATATTAATTAATTTTTGGTAATTCCTCAAAAATGAATATTACTTTACCATGTGTATGTACCATATTTTTAAGTATTGAATGTTAACCCTAATTATGGACAGTGAGTAAATCAGCGATGCCTCTCATTTGACTGCCGTCTGTCCCCAGGTACCTGTGGTCTGGGCTGATAGTGGTGCTGGGGATCTACCTCAACCTGTACAGCAAAAACAGAGTGGTCTGGGGCGCCTACGTCACCGCACTCTTACAGAGGCTGCGTCGTCGTCGTCCTCGAGTACTGGAGGAGCTGGACATTGTCTGAGAGTGTCACTCGGGCATCAGTCATGTGTCACATGGGCATCAGTTGGGTGTCACTTGGATGTCACTCGGGCATCAGTCATGTGTCGCATGGGCATGTTGGTTGTCAATTGTGTGTCATTCAAGGTGTCAAGCATGTCATCTGGTTGTCAATCATGTGTCACTCGAGTGTCATTCATGTGTCACTCGGATGTCAACTGTCACTTGGGTGTCAATCATGTGTCACTTGGGTGTCACTTGGGTGTTCATTGTGTGCCACTTGGGTGTCAGTTGTCACCTGTGTCACTTGGGTGTTAATCGTGTGTCACTTGGGTGTCAGTTGTCACTGGTGTCAATAATGTGTCACTCAGGCGTCGACTGTCTCACTCAGCTGTTGCTTGAATTGTCATGTGGACAGAAATCTCAAAGACATGGTGTGAATAATGTGGTTACAACGAAAGAGGAAACTGCCTTGTTTTAACAATGTGATATATTCAAAATATTTATTTACATTATTTGATGTCATCTAGGCGAAGATGCTTGGAAATTGATTACAGGATGACACCTCAAAGAACAAGATATTACTGATGATGATGGAAAATAACAAAACTTTCAAAGTGTTTCTTGTGATATCCCAATGATTCATGTGGCACGCAATTTAACACTGCGTGAAGATATGTCGAAATAATGTGATGAGATAACGATTGTGATGAGGTATTGTTAGTGTTATGAGATATGATGAGCAGTGTTGGAAATTCCCTAAAATAATTATCAGACACCAGGGCTGGCAACTCTTAAAAGTTGTCAGCCCTGATGAAAAGTTTCCGGCCCTGGTACCGCATACGAAAAACAGCTGGGACGCTGTATAGACATGTGAAAGAAATATAAA
>JAUTBV010154882.1:0-10393 GCA_032361325.1 Lepetodrilus fucensis | reverse complement strand
GTTCCATTTATCTGTACCTGTCACGCTTGGAAATACACATTACATTTTAAATAAATAATACAAATGTTTAATAATATTGTGGCATTGTTGAAGCTACCGTTGACATTTAGTGCTTCTTGTTTTATATAGTGTTGCAACCCTTGATGTTGAATAGAATGTTCCATTTATCTGTACCTGTCACGCTTGGAAATACACATTACATTTTAAATAAATAATACAAATGTTTAATAATATGTGTATGAGCTTGTGTACATTGTGTAACCTCATGATTGTAACAGTAAGTTTACAGTGCATAAACTTGTAATTTGGACAATCAATTACTAATGTATCAATTTACACTATTCCATATAATTATATGTGTGTCCACACACATACATTGGTTATGTGAAGATATCACAATACGAGCAGTTGATAACTTGATACTATTATATACTAAACAAAATAAATTTAGGGCCAGCAGAGATTCTGTGGGGAAGGTTTCTACCAAATTTTGGGGTCTTGTCTAGATGAATTTGGTCCCATTCTTCTTCCAATGCATTTGCAAGTTCTTGAAGGGTATCTGGAACCTATATTTGTTTGGATATTCGGTTAAAATATTATAAAGCTAAATGTATATGGCAATATGCTGAATAAGTTTACTGGCCCTTAATTAATTTTATAATAATGCATAAACTTTGTTCATTCTTCAAATTGTTGTTCATAATGTTCAATTCCATTTCTGACATATCTTTCATATGTATGTATAGTTACATCAGTGAGACAATGGAAGTCCTAGTCCTAGTCTATAGGATCAAACTGGGATATTGCATTTAAAAATATTTATTTGACATGGTTCATGTTCAAACATATCCTTCACCATTTGTATATAATGTGGTCCGAGGGTAATCTTTCTATGTATATTAATTGTGTGATTTTCTTTCTTTTAACATGGGTTTTCTCAATGAATGATTAATTGATTTAAACAATATGTATTCTCATGAAAGACATTACACACAAAACATTTAACAATACAATAATAATATACATAAATCATGAGAGGGGATTGACAAACAGGATGGTAACATCCTATATTAAAAAAAAGCCTGTATCTGATTTCTATAATGAAGCATACAGTGTGAATAACTAATCATGTATTCTGCTTCTATGGCATATTATTTTCGTTCCACAAATCATAGCATATTGCAATGAACTGTTGGTGTAATAGGATATTATATAAGACGGTAGTGTATCCATTAGTGTATGTGTCTGTGGACTACTAATTACCGTGCATGTTAATGTATCATAGAATATGGATGTTGTCACATTATGTGTTATGACGTCCATTGTTGTTTACATTAAATACTGTTTATATTTAATACCAAATAAATGAATGCGTGTTTTTATTTCAATATTGTCGCATGTGGATGAAACATCTAGCAAAGTATCCATTGTTGTGAACAACAAATTGAAATCTGGTAATCTGTTGTACAGGTATGGTGTATGGCAGATATTACTGTTGACAGGCTCTATATATTGCCGCAGTAGTGGTTATTGCCATCCTCGAAAACACAGGCCATTATGACGACGGAGGTTAGTGTAATCATAATGGCCTGTGTTTTCGAGGATGGGTTATTGCGGGCTAAGGGGAAAATAATATTCCCGGTCTCAGTTACGTTCAAATAAAGTAAGTTCCAAATGAGATACGTAGAAGCGCTGCCACACATTTAACATATGTGTGGATTATAGAAGAAATAGCTATAGTTACTGTTATCAGTGTTTTATTTACATGAACAATCAATCTAATTAAAATAAATTAATTAGATACAAAAGTATATGCTCCAACTATATATTGATATACGCTCAATTGACCACATTTGGAGCGATACTTTCATATCTAATTGTAATTAGATTGATTAGGGCGGGATGTAGCGCAGTGGTAGAGTGTTGGACTTCGGAGCAAAAGGTTCCAGGTTCAAATCCTACCCAGGGGGCACGGCATCAATGTTCGTGAAAGTTACCTTTCTGACGCGATATTGATAGTAGGATGCACTGACTGTAGAGTGGCAATGCAGTTATCATCATTGGTCTTGTCAGTACCAGCCGGTGCTCGCAGGTTTACTGCAACATTCAGCGCTACGGATGTTGCGGGTTTCCTCCTGCCCTAAACTGACAAGTCGTGATATTAGTGAAAGATTCTAGAAAGTGACTTTAAACCCCAATACAAACAAAACAAAAAACCATGAGCTGTGACTGCGTCGGACATTGATGTTATTGTTACTCTGTAGGAAGGAGTCGATGTCCGAGACTGTCCAGTATGCTGAGCTGTTGAGGGATGTGTCCAACACCCGCGACAGCAAATGTGCGTCTCTGGAAGACCTGGGGGCCAACAATTCAGGTAGAATTTGTAAATAATACATGTTCATTAATCATGAGAATGGTAAAATCGAAATTGTGACTTTTTATGAAAATAGGACTTTGATTCTCAAGCAATACTAAATCTGTGAAAACCTTGCTCCATATATTTATTGAAAATATTTGATTTTGTTAATTTATTAAAATAAAAATCTTAGCCTATTTATGAGTAATATTTATCATGTTATTATAAAACATATAAAAAGAACATTGTTATTTGGCCAATTTATGAGGAATAGTTGTCGTATTAATGTCATATTTTTCATTTGCAGACGAGGTGTCTCAGTGGTGGGCTGGTCTTGTCAGCGTGGCATACTATTGGCTGAAGGGAGACGACTCTAATGCCAAGAACCAGTACAGCGTACTTGATGTCTTCCCTAAAGCACTACAGATAGTGGAGTGAGTACAATCATGGCAGTGTGAACTGCAAGTACCGGTAATGCTCTCAGTGACTTGGGTGATGGAAATAAATTGGACTTAAAAATTATTATTAAAAATACTTTCAAAATGTTTTCAGAAATCTTTAAAACATTTCCCTCGAAAATATATCTTCTTTTTTTTTTCTCTCCATAAATGCCATTAGCCCTTTTGTGATAGGATTCGCTCATGCGCATAAAGGCATAGGGGTGGGTCACGTGGTATGCCGCTATATAAAATACACCATTTGGACGTTGTTCGCGGGCATATAACAAACTGAACATTTGCTCCTAAACCTTTTTGGTGGTATCTACATTTTGAGGAAAACGTGAACTATCGAAATCTGGAACAAGTTTATAAAAGTTTTCACAGGATAAGGAATTATGGCCCTCCCATGGACACCTGTAAAGCGACAATTTATGCGAGTGATGTAGTAGTGACTAGTCCCGCGGTTAACACGAAAGGGCTCATTATCTCCATCCATACGTAAATTGGAATTTTAATTATCATTTAAATTTATTTTTTATTACAGCGACCCTCTCCCAAGAGCGGTGTGGTTTGCATTCAAGGCGAGAAAAAATCTCCTCGAACAGCGAGACGGCTTTAATTCCAAAATATGCATCCGACAGTGCGACCGATCTGGCCGCTTGTTGCGGGAAAGCATGAAACTGGTGTACTCCGAACAGCAAAATAATACTATAAAGGTGTGTGTGTGGGTGTGTGTGTGTGAATATTGCGTTGCCATTCTTTCAGCATGTCGATTTAAAGAATAAAATTTTACTCAGAAACGATGAATAGTTCTATGAGACATACACAGAGGATATCCATGAAAGGAATGTTAATAGGAATATCGGTCAAGTGGCGATGTTGCCTGGAACTTGGGAACTACGGTTGAGAGATGCGATGCTTGTGTCTGTGGTGCATTGTAGTTGCATTGCATTAGTTCACGGGTATGCAATACATCTGCAGTGCAAGCACAGCTGCAGGAATACCTTCCGGGGATGCAGTTGTCTCCCTTCTCTATACACCTTTTTAAGATTAGTCTTCCTTCTCTTGTGTCGATTGTTATTTTATTAATTATTTTTTTCTGTGGAAAATCTATATTGTTAAAATTATATATATTTTGTTAAGAACAGAAAGATTTTATCTTTAGAATGCGGCAATATACAATTTGGAAACTTATTAACCCTCTTGCTGCTGGGTTGATCATGTTGATCGCGAGTAGGAATAAATTTGGGTGCAGTAAACTTGATTTCTGTAGGTGGAATTAAACACAGGTTTTCCTTTTCCTTGTAGGCGATACAGTTGCTGATCTCCGATTGGCTGCTGACGTCACGGTCCCAGGTGTGGGACATGTCACATGACTGGCAGGAGACGTCGAGGCCAGTGTCACAGTTAGAGCTGATCGCCTTCCAGCAAGATCTCGCCAGTCTACGCAACCTGTCGCAGACAATGAAGACCGCATTGCCAAAAGTAAATACTATACTTTACGGAACTGTACAAAAATACAAAATAATAATTGATCACTTTAGTACATTTTTATTATGTTAAAATTATGTTTACTAGTTTACTAATTATTAATAACAATATGTAACATCTTCATTTATGAAATATACTTTTGCTCAAAGTTTTGTCAGTAAAATATGCAACATGCGTTTTCATCAAAACAATGTTATTACTCAATTTTTCTTCAGTATGTATAGTAAACGTTGGGATGGCCAGTCTTCTAATTTGCAAGACTACTACTTACGGCAGCACTGTATTTGTTGTTTCAGGTGTTTTTACATGAAGCAATGGCACGAGTCATGGCTGGGGCAAATCCAGCACGCACTCAACAGTTGCTAGACAGAAGCATTCGGCGGAGGACTCGGAAATCTGATTCACGTGAGAATCCTACTATGTTCTGCGTGCTTAATCCACCTGTTACTTAGACTGTGTCCAGATATTAATTGCTACTGCATCACACAGCGTATTTGTTAAAACGGTTGTCGTAAATTGGGGAAAGTTTCTCGCAGCGACGCTAAACTCCAATATTCACTCAATCACTCGTAGTTAAAAACAAGAACCTATACAAATATTCAAAATCCAGACTTCTGCTTCATACTAACATGATCAGTGACGATTCATACTCTAGCATATTTGTTAAAGAATCTAGAAGTAAATAATATCAAAATCCAAACTATTGGTACTGCATCAAACTGACATTTTCGTCCTCATTTCAGATTCGAGTGACTCGTCGGACAGCGACATCCCGGAGAGAGAGCAAGCATCGGCGCTGTTGATGGCTGGACGTCACCTGCCGTCTCCGCTGGTCAGCGGCGCAGTGGACACTCGGGTGGATCTGGTGAACCAGGCCAGTGACATGTACCAGGCTATCGGCGACCGAAAGTCCGTGCAGATATGTCGCAAGACGCTGCTCAGGATGGAGGAGCTCTCGAACAAAGCTGCCGACGTCGCTGTCAAGTGTTAAGAGTCTACACACTGGATGCCATCACAGACATTACTCTGGAGTGTTGATCTATCTACGGCATCGTACATGCCAGGTGTCGACAAAATATTGTTCTCGAGTGCTAGAACTTTCATTTGTTCATCAACATCAGACTTTTAGTCCTTTTCGCCCCACTTTAAGCAGAATGCCGACAGGACCTTTCTCCCGAGTGTTAATAATGTCAACGCCAGATGTTGACAATACATTGTTCTTGAGTGATAACTTTCATTTGTCCATTTACATCAATTGGGGTATCGTTTCTTGAAACTCCAAGGACTCTTGTAGCCATCTCCAATACATGGGGATCGGGCACTTACAAGAGTGATAGTCTCTTAGTGGATACAAGAGCTTTGAGAAATGATACATAGATTTGTAGCAACAACTAGTTGCAACATTCAACCCCCGATCACTTAAAGCAGATTGTTGACAGGACCTTTCTCCCGAGTGTTGTATATAGCTAAAATCAAATCCTGCCATTAAGCTTGTGTTGTCCAAGGTGTAGAACTGTTGTTGTGACAAGATTGGGGGTGTCGTGTCTGCATCATTACCTGTACTGTATTGCCTGGGAATCGTGACTATCAGCCTTGGTATCTAGATCTTGTTATAACATCTAGTTGCAGGATTTCAACCTCCATGCAAATCAGAACGACGAGACATCTGAAACATTCTCTGATGTAAAAAAAATACATTTATAAAAATGCTTTTATTTTGTTGTGAAAACTAAGGAAACCTATTTACGAAATAGCAGTTTTTTAATTTGGAAGTAAAATGCTCGATTTCTCATAACTTTTCCAAGAGTTTAGATTTTCAGTAAAAGAAATACTGAAAACTAGTCTAACTTTCCACCTAGGAAAGTTTCCAAATCGTCACTTGTTCATTTAATTGGAAGATGGATGCAAGAATGTTATAGTCGTGTATGTATGTAATTTGTAAATATTGAATATATTTATATTTGTATTTAAAAATGAGAGCATGACAAGAAAGGAGTATCTTTGAATGACAATACTTTTGTGTTTCTAATGAATAAAATATGTATGGAATATTCAAGTGGTTGTTTTATCAATGGCAAAGTGCTTCTACAATGAATGTACGTGAATTTGATGGCACAACAATTAAACATAAATGAGAAGTTGAAATGATTTCTTTGTTTAGGTCTCGAGTTGCAGCGCTAGTGTAAAGCTTTCAAATAAAATGCCAAGAACACAACACACGACCATAACAATATGACCATATTCAGGTTGTCTATCAGTAGACTACAGGGGGTTGCACTAGATATGTGTCTACCAAACAGCGGTGGAAAGGTTTTTGGGTGTCTACCAAACAGCGGTGGAAAGCTTTTTGGAAGTACAAACATGATTTTATGTGTGTCAAGTGAATGTGCTTTGCAGTTGTAGCTAAGAACTAGTCCAAAACAACCATAAATATTTGTGATATGCCTTTAAATCTTTCATAATCATTAATACACACACATGACATTGTTACACAATCTGTCAACTTGCATGTTAAGCATTAAATACTGAATTGTCATGAAACTTAGTCCCATCTGTGTACTCAGTGATAAACATAATAGTAATACTAAATTTCCACAATATTATTATGAGTGACCATGTCACCTGTCCAAAATGGAAGAAAACCACCATTGATCTAGATAAAATATATGTATGCTGATTTATTAGAATATACATTTACAGTATAACCACACAAATCACCTGACCTCTCTGAATGAACACTCCTTCAGCTATAGATCCTGTTGGTATTCGCATGAAGGAACATAAATGGTAAGAAATGTAAAAAACATTTTAAAAAAATAAAGATTTTGTTTTTTTCCATTTCTGCAATTTTTATTATTTTTCAATTTTCGGGAAAAAGGAGTTGGCGGAACCAACTTATAAAAAATAATAAAAATGGACATTGGTGAAATCTCCCAAGTGTCAAGTGTATGTCCTTTTAAACAACATTCAAGAATACTGAAAAACGCCATTCTAAAATAGCAAATATTCGCAAAAATATGAAATATGAAAACATTAAATTAATAGCATGTATTACTATCAATCCATTAGATAATAGTAACCATGGTAACTGATTCATGTTATATAAAGTTTACGTTCCAATGTGCTACATTTCTTTGACATTATTTAATAAATAAGTCAAATTGAATTAAATGTATCCCTTTCTTGATAAGTGTAAATAAGATAATGTGTGTATACCAGAGGGTATTGTTTATTCAGTGTAATAGCTTTATTTGCAAAATCTTTCAGAAATATTAAATTTTACTACTAGTATACCACCCCACCATTTTACTAGTATTTTACCCAACACATTTTCAAAAATAGAAAATATTTGCAAAAGACCAGTTATTATATTTTAAACATTAAATTAATAATAATACAATTGTACATGTTTTAATATAATATTCGATAGCTAAAGCCAATTATACTATGCAATGTTGTATTTCATAAAACACTGTATTTAAAGTCAGCATGTGAACATGTATTCTTTATTTACATATGGAAACACCAGTGTTATATTTATGTTATGGTATAGCGTATATATAAAATGCATCTTGCCAGAACAGCATCTGCAGTCAGACTTGTTGATTTTCTATGTAACGTTATATTATAAGGGATATTTCTGGGCAGAACAGTCTGCATCCGCACTCAGTCTGGTTGAGGTTCTATGCAATGTATGTATATATCCCTCCAGGGTGTACACTCCAGCTATAACACGTGTCTCTTGTTTTCTCGTAATACACTGTCATGTGTGCTTTGAGTATATTATCAGGAGTGCGTTATTACATTTTCCGTGTGTTACTAACATTGTCCGTGCATTAGTAGCATTTGTCTGTACGTTATTAACATTTGTCCATGTGTTATTAATGGGGGCAAATGCAATAACGCATGAACAAATGTTTGCTGTTTTTTTTCAAACATCATTTCAAAATATTCAAAGTCTATAAAGACAAATTCGATTGCCGGGATTCGAACTCTGGAACTCACATTTCTAGAGCTCTATTAGATTAGGCCATCTAGCCGACGAAAGTTATTAATACGGTAAGCATTTGAATGAATCGCTGGTACAATCCCTTACATACTATAAGTATATACATATTATAATTTGTGTACAAGGTTTATTTGTATATTTTTGTCGTGACATATATGACAGTTAACACACGACTCTCGGGCGTTACTGGCATGTAATGCACTCGGTTTCAAGAATTAACCCTCGAGCTAATTCCTTCAACGTCATGCATTACATACCGTAACACCCTCGGGCCGTGTGTTAACCATCACTTAGCAGATAAGAGAGCTTTGGGAAAGGATACCCAGAACAGTATGTATAACCTTGCTGTGACCTCGCTGTGACCTCGCTGTGACCTTGTTTCCAGGGTGTGGTGGTACTGATGGCGGCCTGTATTCAGCCACTCTTGTCGTCCATCTCCGACGCCCTGGAGGCCATCACACTCACCATCCATCAGGAGGACTTCTCAGGGTGAGCCTGTACAACACTACAGTCCTCTCACACCACTACCCTCGTGCGACACTACACTGTCCTCTCACAACACTACGCTGTCTTCTCACAACACTACGCTGTCCAAAGAGGACAACACTACACTGTCCTCTCACAACACTACCCTCGCACGACACTACACTGTCTTCTCACTACACTACACTGTCCTCTCACTACACTACACTGTCCTCTCACAACACTACACTACACTGTCCTCTCACAACACTACACTGTCCTCTCACAACACTACACTGTCCTCTCACAACACTACACTGTCTTCTCACGACACTACACTGACCTCTCACAACACTACACTGTCCTCTCACGACACTACACTGTCCTCTCACGACACTACGCTGTCCTCTCATGACATTACGCTGTCCTCTCACAACACTACACTGTCCTCTCACAACACTACACTGTCCTCTCACGACACTACACTGTCCTCTCACGACACTACACTGTCCTCTCACGACACTACACTGTCCTCTCACGACACTACACTACACTGTCCTCTCACAACACTACACTGTCCTCTCACAACACTACACTACACTGTCCTCTCACAACACTACACTGTCCTCTCACTACACTACACTGTCCTCTCACAACACTACACTGTCCTCTCACAACACTACGCTGTCCAAAGAGGACAACACTACACTGTAATATCTCAAATCTCGAGAAATCTCACAGATGCCGTCAAGTAAGTGCGTTGTTGATATTGCATGTTTCAGACCGGCTGTGGGGGACAGTCAGACGGATGCCCAGTGCTCGCTGTACATGAAGGAGCTGCAGGGCTTTGTGTTGCGCTGTCAGTCCGACTACCTGGCGCAGTTCCGCTGCAAGGACTTCGTCATGGACAGGTAGAGTCGGCGGCAGTCAGACCAGTGTTTGAGTTATCTCCCCTCAGGGGGTCCCAACCTATGCATAATAATAATACTAATAATAAGTACTACTACTACTACTACTACTACTAATAATGTATTCATTTAGGGATCTCCCATGATTTTATCGATCACCTAATGAATCAGCCTCATTCTGACTCTGTTCTAGCATTCAGCCCGTGGCGTGTCGCTGTGCAGACTTGTTTATTCGCCACGCCAGTCTCATCCGACCACTCGGCGAGGGCGGGAAGCTGCGACTAGCCGCAGACTTCGCTCAGATGGAGCTGGCCATATCTCCGTTCTGTCGGAGACTCGCAGACCTCGGCAAATCCTACAAACTCCTCCGATCATTCAGGTGAGTGCAGGTGTACTGTGTTGTCCTTACCCTTGATTGTTGTCCTTCCGAATAGTCTGTATGTTGTCCTGTATGTTGTCCTGTGTGTTGTCCTAGCAAAGTAATTGTCCTAGACAAAGTATCGTCTGTAGACATCTTGTGTTTCAGTATAGTCTGTACGGACATCTTGTGTTTCAGTATCGTCTGTACAGACATCTTGTGTTTCAGTATCGTCTGTACGGACATCTTGTGTTTCAGTATTGTCTGTACAGACATCTTGTGTTTCAGTATCGTCTGTACGGACATCTTGTGTTTCAGTATCGTCTGTACAGACATCTTGTGTTTCAGTATCGTCTGTACGGACATCTT
>JAUTBV010154871.1:0-10394 GCA_032361325.1 Lepetodrilus fucensis | reverse complement strand
GTAGTAGTAGTAGTAGTAGTAGTAGTAGTAGTAGTAGTAGTAGTAGTAGTAGTAGTAGTAGTAGTAGTGGTATTAATATTAAGTGGCGTTTTAACTTTTACGGCTTCATGGTTTTGATATATAGTCCCGTTATTCGCTTATCATGTTGTTGATAATACATGTACAGTATACGCTGTGTGTTACATACCGTAATTAGTAATCGATCTATAATCGAATATTTATGTAATCACTCAATTCTATTTGATAGACCACTGGTATTATATACCTTATAACCAGATCCCAAGGAATCACTTATTTTCTATACGATGGTAGTCTATGCATAATCACAACACTTGAAATAATTTCACTCTCGTTGAAATTATATTGTAAGGAAAAACAATCTTTGTTTTTATACCCATCTTTCATAATTAAATAAGCTAAATGGCAGTAGAATACGAGTATCTAATAATACGTTGTATAGTTAATATAATGCCAGTATAGTGCCTTTGAGCAAATGTATGTAACATTGGAAAATTTTATCTATTCAAATTTAAATAGCACACGTCACTAAATTCTATTATTATTATTATTATTATTAGTAGTAGTAGTAGTAGTAGTACTAGTGGTAGTAGTAGTAGTAGTAGTATCATCATTATCATTATTTATTTATTTGTTTGTTTGTTTGTTAGTTGTTGTTATTTTGTTATTATTGTTTTGTCATCATCATCATCATCATCATCATCATCATCATCATCATCATCATCATCAGTAACAGCAGCAGCAGCATGTCAATGCATTGCTGTTTTCGTTATAACCGAATATGGCATGAGTATCGTTTTATATTGTATTTAAAGATATTTAAATACATCGTTTTCCACCCTGACTGAGGACAATCGCTTCAAACGTTCTCGGGTTATTATTGAATAGACTTTTGCACCCAAATGACATTAGCATGTTCAACATCCCAACTTATCTACGTGTGTGTCACTTCCTTGAACATTCCTGCAGGAATGTAGTAATTGCCAGATAATACTGTCATGCGAACAGAGAAGGAATATAAGGAATATCTCTCAGTACCAAATTGCAATTATCATGATAAAGTTCCGTGACGAAATGAACCCAGTGTTCTTGCTTGTACACGCAGGTCAGTATGTATGTATGAATGTATACATGTATGTAAATAACTGTCTTGTAAGTATATAAGTGACGAGAGACTAATCAATGGTTCAGGCCGTGAAGGGGGGGAAAAGACAATTCAAAGGCTATGCAGGAAAACTGCCTTATGTGAAATTTTAGTAATAAATAACACGCAAAGTCATAAAGACTTGGTTTTAAGTACATGTCGGTAACATCAAAGTGGCTTGCAATGGCTATGTGCAAACAGTTCGCGATAATGCGAGCCGATATCATCATCTTTTCGAACCGTCTATTTGAACGGTAGAACGATCTCTGCGAATTTGGCTGCTAGCAAATCCCACATGTTCTGTCATAAAAGTATATGCTAATAGCTGCAACCTCTGCCTCGCTAACAGTGCTTAATACGACCTAATATTCTAAGAGAGGTTAATTGGGTTTCATCCTTTTCTGTGAATTTTAGAGGCATCGAGGATTTGAAGAAAGTTTCCGGGGAATGTTTGTGACCGCGCGCAAGACTTGACAATTGGATTTCGTAATTACTCATCGTCCATCAGATATTTCTAGATGATGGCTGGCGATTTTGGAAGGGGTGTATACAAGTTTACTTCAGTAATATGACAAAGAAGATAGAGAGTATATAAATACATGTTAAGTATCGCCCTATAATAGGCTATATCGCGCTGATCATCGCCAAGGGGTATGCATTCACTTTTGACCTGAACGTCTCGGATGTCACATGAAAGAAGAATTGACTCGGAAGTCGACGGTGTAACTCTTGCATCAATTAACAGCGTGTTTGTGGACATTTTAATTTATTGGAATTTCCTGATTTTGGATTTACCGTTATTCATGAATGTCGCCCGTTGAAGGGTACCGCCATGATGTCGTCGAATCTACAGAAGCTGATTTGATCGGAACGTTTTTATATCTGATAACAAGAAATACGGAATCGAGCACTCGCCAGTGGGATGCATTGTGTTCTGTGTACCTACCCGGAAAAGTAGTCCAAGCCGAGAGGAGAAGGAGAAGGAGAAGCACACGCTCCACCCCCTAGCGTCCCATGTCCCGTCTCCCACCACCCCCACAACTGTCAAGGCAAAGACAACGGTCTCGATCGACTTTCCTCCGAGTGCAATCAACCATTGGACCGTGACGTCAGAAATCACTGAGAAATATTTTTCCGCTACTAAACAAATTGGAGATTAATTTCAGAGCGAAGGACGCGATATATCGTTTTAGCCTTCTATCACCCCCCTCTCTGTTTCTGGATATATATCTCTCTTGCTGTCGCGACATGGATGTCAGGGATTTCACACTTTCTCAATAATTGGCGAATCCGACGGTGGACGGAAGAGTCCCGGGTCTTGTTTAGATCCGTCACACGGGCGACGATTGGTCTCCACTGCATACTGCCCATACTTAATTGTTAGGAAAAGTCTCACTTTGGGTCAAAACCTAGCAAATACTGGAAATACCCTTGACGAGGATTTCCAATCGAAATTTGATTACAAGCAGAATCTTATGTCTATACTACTGAGAGACATACTGGCAGCAAAACTGAAGTCATTTGTACAAACAGTCGCATGCACAGACTATGGCTTCAGAATTCCTACGATTTCTTAAATCGGGAAAATGTTTTTCGTTTCCCACTTTGGATTTGCTGGTAGAAGGACAACAAGGAGAGTTCGCTTTGAATTTATTTATGTCGGATGCAAAGTTGTGATTCGGGGAAATACCAAACCTCCCATATGTGGCGAATATATGTAAACCCAGGAAAATGCGACCGGCTCGGATGATCATATTCGTGTTAATAATCCACACGTTTGCGGAATGTAAGAAAAATAGACAAAAAAGTCGCATGAAAGGAATACAATGGTGGTAAGTATGTTCCAAAGTCACACGAAATATTAAATAATATTACATAATTCTGGAGTACATTATGCGGAAGAGCTATTTACACGCATACGTGAAATCATTTAGGATAATTGGCGGCATAATGTCGGATAATTTGTCGTCCAAAATAATCTTGTAAATGGACATTGCTAATTTGACAATCCGGAAACATGAACGCACGTGTACTCAGTGAATGCTATTACGTACATGTTTCAGAAACAACTGTAAGGCTATTCTTAAATTTTGCACATACTTTCTGTATACTGATTATTCTCTTTCCAACACATGTAAATATATAAATATTCCCTATATAATGTTATTCGTACTAGATTCTACGTCGATATTCAATAATCAAAAAATAATAATTTAAATAAAATTCGTTTAATATCATTTGTAGTTTTTAAATGTCAATTTCCTATTTACTACTTGTGTACAATATACATGCGTGTCATTCTAAAACATGATTTTAAAGTGTTGGATATTTTTTCTTCGAGATTTTTTTTTTAACCCTAGGAGTTAATACATTATCTATTACTCATCAATATGATATGCAGCGTCTACGCGTCACACTTGAGGTAACAAATCAAAACCAAAGTGTGTCCCTCCTCAGCACTCCTCGCTACTTACCTCAACCAAGGAAAAAGAACTATAGTATACAGTTCTGCTGAATGAGACATTCATTGTTAGCGGTGTAAAACATGTATTGAAAAATGACTCGACGGTATTAAAGATATCTTAAATATGTGAGATAGGAGCCGAAGGGTAAAATACATTTAAAAATCTATTTGCAATAAACTTGAACCTCACTTAGAACCAATTAAGCATGCTTTCAGCTACGTGTTCATGCGTGACTATTTTCATAAGTCAACGTTTTCTCTTCTCTTTGATGTGTTTCTAGGTACTGGGTTCAAGTCATTAAAATATCATTTTTTTTACTCGATATCACGACTAGTAAAATGTGCCTTTGTATAAGCTATAGTACTGAACGAATCCGTTCTCATGGAGTACATTTAGATTACAAATATGTCCAAACAGATAATTGTGTAAAAACGGTACAGTTTTTATTATTTAGTTGCCAGAAGATTGCTTAAAGCATAGAGTTAATCATATTATATATGTATGCCCTCAGTTGTATTATACCATACGTTGTGTCGTTATCTTGGAAAGTTTAATTCATAGGCAGTTCGTGTTTTAAAATAGTACGCTAATAGATTCACGTGCTTTATAGAACGTATATTGGCAAAAATAAGAAGCATGTTCTGTAAAAATAATATTGCCACATGTACATGACAACCATACGCATATTACTAGACATGATCTGATTTAAACAATATTTAATTACCCTATATCGTTTTATTTATATAACTGTCATAATGCATACCATGGGGGACAGTCAAGAGAAAATCAATTAACATCAAACACGACGTAGGCAGCATTATTAATTCAGTACAATTTTAAATGTCCCATACGCAATTCTAATGTAATGTCCCATACGAATACAACATATTACAAATTACGAATACTAGTCAGATTTAGTTTTAAAGCATAATCGACATATTTCTATAGTTCTACACATATTTCTAGGTCTACACATATTTCTAGGTCTACACATATTTCTACACATATTTCTAGGTCTACACATATTTCTAGGTCTACACATATTTCTATAGTTCTACACATATTTCTAGGTCTACACATATTTCTAGGTCTACACATAATTCTAGGTCTACACATATTCCTAGGTCTACACATATTTCCCTGTGGTACAGAAGGAAAGTAAAACAAAACTTCAGTGGAAACATTGTTTGACCTTTGTAACAACTGACATGAACCACGCCTCCAAAGTGTAGAAATAGATTGCTGACATTCTAACACGAATTTCAGGATATTCCCTCAATGGTACGTACTGAACATTCCAGATAATGTATGTATGAACCAGTAGGAGACGATGCATAGCACACATCTTACACATTACTCTAACTATTTGGTGAATAATCTAAAATCCTTTTGAATAATACGTTGTAAATAAAACGTATCTAAAATATGTTTGAATAATACGTTGTATATAAAACGTATCAAAAATAAAAAAGAATTAATACTTGCTCTGTAAAACGTATACAAAAATCGTTTTACATAATCGTTTCTATCTATTCATCTTACATATTACTCTAAATATTTTATAAATAATCTGATGTAGAACGTATATAAAATAATTTGTGTTTGCATAATACGTTATAAATAAAACGTATTGTTTAATACTTGCGCTGTAAAACATATCTAAATCGTTTTGTATACTTCATTCTAAAACGTATATAAATTCATTTTGAATAATACGCTGTAGAAAGTATCTAATTGTTTTTTTTGGGGATGTAACGCTAAAGGTAAGATCATGGCGAATCTGTGAAACTCACCAACTCCATAACCACCCAGCCACCCACCCAGCCACCCAGCCACCCCATATCCACTCCCGATATAGCCTACCCCAACAAAACAATAATAACAACAACATAACAACAAATAAAAACAAACAAAACCAATAAACATAGAAATAACAAAATACGCATACAAATTATCAGATTTTCCAAATGTTGATACTTTTAAAGGATACATTCCACTTTGTGTAATTAACGGAACTCAGACAATCCTTTCGGGTCCCAGACAATCGTTAAATATGGAATCGATTCGGAAACGAACTCGAATGATAATAGTACCAATGACACGTGGGATTCAATACATTAGGGCTTAAAACTAATGTTTAGTAAATGTATTTTCAATATCGAACTATGTAATACCCGGTGCATATGTATTGATTCTACTTTTCAAACGTCATTTGTTTTATATATTTGGAATTATTTTGGTAATTATTTTGGTAATTATTTTAATAATTATTTTAGTAATTGCCATCGGTAATATTTTCCAGATATGCGCGCGTGCGTGTGTGCGGCTTGAACGCACTTGAATGCATGGGTGACTCTTTGTAACACCAATTGTCCCCTGCATTCCATTAGAGGCGTCACAGGGTTTAAGGATTTAGCGAGGCACACAGCAAGATCCTATTTGACAAATCAGGGGGGATTCTCCGTTAAGTTTGTGAACACTTTGTCTTCTATTTGACTAACTGATTAAATTTCCTGCTCATACTAACTCTAGTTGTCCTCGAACACACAGTCTACGTCTCCACAACGTACTTTTTGGACCAATCAAATTAGCAATTACCATACAAATCTGTTTACATCTTCTGTCTGTCGGTATGCTAGTATAAGTCCTCAAATTAACAGTAGTTTGATACGCCTCATTTTTCCATCTAGCAACGTTTAAACTATTTTAACAAAATTAAAAGACTTTCTAAATCAAGAAATAAATTCACCTGAGCTTATCTACCTCCTCACACACACATGTATACACACACACACACACACACACGCGCGCGCGCGCGCACACACACACACACACACACACACACATACACACACACACACACACACACATCACATCACATTGTACGCCTGTCTATAATTGACATATCGCATGGCTGTCAACTATTTAATTATTTATCTTTACTGTATATCGACACGGACTTAGACACAATATACTTCAACTTAGTCACCTCGTTCGTCTTTCAGGCAAGGATCGCACTGTAGGCCGAGCGTAAATCAAAGCATACCCTATGCATTTAACATAACAGGAAATGACGTAAACCTCAATTTACGCCCGGGCGTAAATAATGGATGTAATTGAGGCCCACATCATTTCATGTTATTCTCTCTCTCTCTCTCTCTCTCTCTCTCTCTCTCTCTCTCGCACCTCCTCTCTATCTTTCTATCGCCCTACATAAAATAAAACTTACTCAAAATATAAACAGATTTTTTATTACTGGTGCAATATTTTTTTTAATTTTTTTTTTGTTAGGGCAAACGAAATAAGAAAATGATTAGTTTGTTATTTTTCATTCCATGAAGTATTTACCGAGATACTCTACGATATAGGGGTGTCAATGCATTTCATGCCAAACTATAGAGCTTCGAAAAACGATACCAGATCTATATACAAGTACACTCATCAAGAAACCAACACCCATCCATCCACCAAATTCCCATTCATTCATTCATTCATTCATCGATCCAATCATTCATTCATTCATTTATCTAATCCATCATTCATTCATTTATCTAAGCATCATTCATTCATTCATCCATCCATTCTCCAACCTACATCAACATATCCACCCGCTCATTCATCGATCAAGCATTCATCCGTTCTCGCACCCACACCAACCTATGTCCAATCGATACACCCACCAACTCACCTACCCACCCATACAACCACCCATCCATCCATGCATGGATAATCGCCCACCCACACTCACATCCATCGATATATACACCCACCCCGAGTTTCGGTCATCCGTACATAAATCGCCCTCCTATGTGCTGCCTGAAATAACTTGAGCGATAAAGATCAACTGATAGATCGATTACTGATGTCATTTACCATATAAACATTACTATTAACAAACTCAAATTACTCACAGTAGAATGAAAGTAACACGCACTGCCACTGAAAGGAAAAAAAAGAAGAATTAAGTTATATGATACAAGACATAAACTAGAACAATGAATATTTTCTTATAATACATGCATTATGAATTCTAGCTCGAGATTCCTCTAGCTGTACCTGATATGACCATATGAGACGTTTTATATATGTATAGCAGTGTAAACTGGCTATACATATATATAAAAAGTCGCATATGGCCAGGTACAGCGAGAGGAATCTCGAGCTATATGAATTCGTATAGTAATCTAGTTGCAATATAAAGATGATAACATATTTTCATATTAAAAACATACAGTTACAGATATCGATGTTCAATTCGTCCAAAATAATAGTTATAAATACTAATATATTTAGTGACATGTATCGACGCTTTAAGTTTACCTCCAACAAAATGTAAACTATTATTTTCTTCGATTCTTGTACACCAACTCAGAGACATGTGTCACTGAAACAGGACATTCCTGTTCGCGAAATTAAATCAAGCATCGTAGTTTATTTAGACTACGAATTGCGTTAAAAGTGAAATCATTGATAACAAGCGGTATATATGAAGAATAAATAATTATCCTCAAAATACCTTTGTCACAGCCAACTTAAAGAAACTCACTTTCGTGTATTTTGCTATTTGTAAATTTTGTCTAAATAAAATAAATATTCGATTACAATATTATTTCACGTATCTCTTAAATACACGACAAAGGGAATTCTGTGTATTTAACCTATGTTATTTTCATCATCAGAGGAATCATTCATTTGTATATACATTTAATTGCTGCAAGATAACTCTTATAGTATTATATATAGTATATAATTATCGTATAGTGCATATAATTCGTATAGCAAGAAACGTTCAAGTGGTTAATTTATACACCGATATGTATGGTTGTTTTGAACTAGTTCTTAGCTATAACTGCAAAGTAAGTTCACTTGACATACATAAAATCATGTTTGTACTTCCAAAAAGCTTTCCACCGCTGTGTGGTTGACAAATCTTCACTGCAAAACACCGATAGACAACCTGAATATGGTCATATGTATTTGATTCAGTATATTCATGCATTATATTAATTATTTTATACTCAAACGTTTGCTCTCACATTCCTTCATAGATCAGTCGATGCATCAAAGACAAGATAATTAGCGCCACGTTCCCATTATTCATATTCATATTCATATAACTTTTGGGTGGATACATCATGCGTAATTAGTCTTCGATCGAAATTCGTTTGTCCATTATACAGGTCTATCAATTGTGATAGTATGCCTTTAATAAAGAACTCGTGTAGAAAACTCAAATGCATATATACAGGCATTAGTACTGAGTAGGGCGGGTGATAGCGCAGTAGTAGAACGTTGGACTTCGGAGCCAAAGCTTCCAGGTTCAATGTTCGTGAACGTTACATTTCTGATGCGATATTGATAGGATGCGCTGTCTGTAGAGTAGCAATGCAGTTATAATATTTGGTCTTGTCAGTACCAGCGGGTGCTCATAGATTTACTGCAACATTCAGCGCTAAGTATGTTGTGGGTTTTCCCCTGCCATAAACTGATAAGCTGTGATATAAGTGAAAGAATCTTGAAAGCGGTTATAAACGCCAATTAAACAAATTCTGAGTACCTAGTATACACATTCTATTTCAGGTGACCATTTGTTTAACTCGAGCACCGTATGTGGACACTATGCCATTATATATGCGTTCTATGAGCATTGATTAAACATAGTGACGTCTACCTGTATACTAATAATATACGTATATGTAAGACTATGTCGCCTTAATCTTGTAGGTCTCTGGCAACCCTGGGTGAAAGGTCGAACGACCTACGGTCATCTGTGACACGGTTATACAACAATCCCAGTCTTCTGCCCTTGAACAAACGACAACGCCGTCTGGTGACCAGGAACCCAGGGGCGGTAATGGCGGTGTTGAAAGGCGCCAAGATCGCCATTGAGGAGTGCCAGTATCAGTTCAGACACCGCCGATGGAATTGTCCGACGTTTGCCGAAGGGCATGGAGGTTCCATATTCGGGAAGATTCTACAGAAAGGTCTGTACATCGTTATATAGTCATCGTTATGTTCATCCTCCAGCCATAGGCCCAGTGACTGGTCTTTCATACGCTACACGTCTATGAGCCATCCTCTAACGTAACCTCATCCTTGAACCTCAACCGGTGCTCACAGATTTACTGCAACAATACTTAATATTGTCAAATGGACGTCAAGTAAGTAGTCATGGCCGGGGTTCAAGGATCCGGTAACATTTTAAGGCTCAAATCTTAGCCATAGACATACACGTGGTCATGGCCAATTTATAAAACGACTTTTAACAGATTAACGTTTTAGATATTAAGTCAATATCACAGCGTCCTTGCAGTCTTTTATCTGGGTATCGTTTCTCGAAGTTCTATATCCACTCATCCTCGAAAACACAGGCCATTATGACTACACTAACCTCCGTCAAGTAGTCGTAATGGCCTGGGTTTTCGAGGATGTATATCCACTATGAAACAATAATGCTCTCGTAACTTCACGATCTCCATGTACTAGAGTATTAGAGTTCGCTATCATAGTAGACATGAGAGCTTGGAGAAACGATACCCTGGTATGTTTACACAAGGGCGATACGTTTGGAGATATTTTGGAGATAAGGTTGCCTTAGAGTTATGTCGTTTCGCACAGGATTCGACCATGGTCTCATACATACGTAACGACTTAACTTAAGGCAACATTAATTGCAAACTTGACCATAGATGACACCGTTACTATTTTTTAATAAAGCCCCCTTTTCACAGAACAGTCGTAGCGCTACGAGAGTCGCAACTCCATGC
>JAUTBV010154860.1:0-10394 GCA_032361325.1 Lepetodrilus fucensis | reverse complement strand
ACTTGTGTAGTCAAAACAAATGCATTTATTTTCAGGTAAAACCGTGCTAGACGACCATATCGGCCAACCAACTGATAGTATACCTTTAATGAGAGCTACAATGAGATAGTATGTTCCTACTGAGCAATTGACAAGTAAGCTTGCAGACATCTCATGATATGAGCGATTATCGATGCATGAGACCTGCAATAATCCTTCATTTATAAGTAAGTCTGCATTTTATTGTTCTAATGGTGTTCATCAATTATTATATTCTGAATTTGTTTATATTCGTAAGTTAAAGTTCTGACAGCAGCATAAATTAAACAAAACATGTTA
The DNA here is from genome assembly GCA_032361325.1 of Lepetodrilus fucensis. Lineage (NCBI taxonomy): Eukaryota > Metazoa > Mollusca > Gastropoda > Lepetellida > Lepetodrilidae > Lepetodrilus > Lepetodrilus fucensis. The sequence goes on along the minus strand of JAUTBV010154860.1, from coordinate 10,076 downwards.
TTGTTGTAATGGTGTTCATCAATTATTAGATTCTGAATGTGTTTGTATTCGTAAGTTAAAGTTCTGACAGCACAATAAATATAAGAAAACCAGATTGACCTAATGTACTTTTTAACTTTAACTAATGAAACAACAGGTCGTTATCAATGACAACAACAGGTTGATATTTGAGCAGTGTCTCATCTAATGGTATAGCCATGAACAGGAATCTCATATACTCCCCATACTGTCATAGCATTGTCCGTCTCTCATGGTTGTTAGATTTACAGACATTCTGGCTCTATACAAACAGGTGTCATTCTAAAAAGCGTGGAAAGAAACCCAAGTCGTAGGGGTAATGGTTAAAGTGTTTTACTATTTCTGACACCTCTTCGTCAATGCTTTGAAACATTTAATGCGAGGGATCTTTTGTTTTCTAAAGAAAGTAGGGTGATCAGTAAAATCCGCAACTAACACCTGAGCAATGTTTGGCGAACCATCAAAAACATTAAAGCTTTTATTTCTTTTCTCTGGACTTGGATTTTACTATCCAAAGGCGTATTTACCGAAGGTTCGACTGAGGGTCGTTGTGGGGGTTTGTAAACGATACTCAGTTGTTAGGAAATGAGTCTTGCCTTGCACACGGTCTCAAATGGGGATTCTGCCTAAAGTTAACCCCGGGATGAAAACCGAAACGGACGCAATACACGAGAAATCAAATTAGGCGGAATATCAAATTCGCCTCCGAGCTATCGTAAACTCTACCACGGTGAGAAGTTACACCCAGGGTCATCCGACGTTTTAGACAGTCGATATGAAAACAATCTTGACGATTGACTTCTATTCGCATTTGTAACACGTCAACCCAGCGCCATTTGCATTTTTCAATTTCTCTGGCACGGATGGGTTTTTGGCAATGCTTTTTCTTTTGTCGCTTTTAAAGATATTGGAGGGGGGGGGGGGGATTTTTCTGGGGGAGAGAGATAAGGTGTTAACCCTGTGGTTTCCCCGATTTCGCGATAAGAAAGACTAGTGTTTCCCTCCCATAGGGCCTAATTAATAAGATCCAGTGCTAATAACGGCCACAGTACCTTCTGAGATCTCATGTATTTTGTCATCCAATCGTCCAGGGACGCACGATGAAAGTGGGCTGCTTCATAAGAAAAGAAAACATTCTCATCGTAGGAATACGTCTCCCAGCTGTATCTCAAGACCGTGGTTGCGTCTCTGGAGAATTTTGGCCAGATTCGGTTACTTAAATGTGGATTCGAGCCGTGAAAGTAGAGGTTTGGAACCCCCTTCTGGAAACACAGCCATTGTCAGGCAGTGTTGTTTCTTCCAGTTGGAATATATTTTGTTTTCTTTAATTATTTTAAGGAGGGTTACCAAGGGATCCGATTCCGGTGTTTTGGGAGAAGTGCAATGGACGCATTGAGGACATCTATAGGAAATAGTTTCCTGTCCAGAGAACTTCTGAAACACCCATTTGTTTTAGTCTTTATATTGGGGGTAATGATTATCAGACTGAGACAAGCAAGCCGGAGTTTTATCATTGATTAATTGCTAAGATGAAGCATGTTATTATTTTGAACTGGAATAATTATGGCGATAGGTAGTTTGTTAATGTGGTCAATGATTTTATGTACGCTATATCACGAACATTGTTTCATGTTACAGGTTATCGTACATGATTATGAATACTGCAATATGTTAAATGATTATCTCATCTGCCACATACATTTAGACATGTTCTACCAATCTATACTTGAATGCACATCCCAAACCATTTCATTGGTAGGATCGTATTGGTATAATAATGCTCTTGATGAGGCACATGTGATATCAACAGTTTATGTGCAACTCCAACCATGCATACGTAGTGTGCCATCATGGCGAACATACATAATAAAACACTCTAGAAGTAAATGTTACTTGAGGTATATTAGTCATTCTGTATATGTCTTAATCCAATTAAACTTATCTCTCTGTCTCTGTCTCTCTGTGTGTATGTACACACCTACAGTAACAAACGCTATATATGGCAATAGGACAATAAATAAATATCCTTAGAAAATAGTGTAATTCCAGATGGTAAAAAGAACACCGCAGCATATTCTAGAAATGTCCTTACGGGCTCAATCCGTTGAGTTAAGCTTCAATCGGTATTGTTTTTCAAAGCACGACATATGGAAAACTCGTCTACTTGCATGAAATGACAACCCACGGTAGATTCAAACAACATCGTCATGGAACATGTCCTCGTAGAGGGGACGTGCGTAGGCCAATTATTGCAAGATTTACCCCCAATGACTACTGTTTTCTTTGAAACCAAAGTCTACCAGTTGTCAAGCCGACTTCGTTGAGTACCTTTTAATTAGGAGATCACAAGAAGACGTTGTTCGCGTAAGGCCAACATTTAGAAACCGAACCCGAACCCAGGCAGATGTAGACGGTTCCAAAGATGTGTAAGTCTGCATTGTGACATGGGTCAGGTTGTCATACTTCTAAGCGGAAGCGACGGAACTTGCCAGAATGTGTCAAAATATATCCCTTGTTTATTTTAACCCGCGATCTTCCACACGTGTCTAAAACAGATGAAAGACTGACAAAACCTGGCCCGCTTGTTCTAGTGACATGTGGTTTGCTGTTACGAAAACAATCACACACCAACATCAAAGACGGACACCGAAGGTGCAAGATGTAATCTTGAATATACTGACAAAAATATGACAGCGGGTTCTTCCGCGAAGCGAGTCTTTGAAACCCTGAAAGCAGTTCTGTTAACATTAGGGTTGTTCTGTCATTTGACGCGATGATTCTCTGTCTGGGCATCATCGATTGGTTAGCCCTTAATTCGACCGCCAGAGAACGGCGCCCTGTCTTGTCCCCTCAGTAAACAAAGTATATCCTTCTACAAATGACGGCAAATTGGTTGAATTAGCGAGTCGGGGCTTATGGTGTTTTCCTATAATTTTCACATTTATAGGAGTTATAGCTCCAGTATAGAAAGGGAAGTATAAAGCCAAAGTCGCAAAAAGAACACAGAAGAAGACGATGTTCTTTGATGTCAACAGAAATTTAATGATTATTTCCGAGATTATCCCTTTCGTGATCGTCAAACGATATGAAGCGGATCTCCAAATTACGGAGCTGTCTGTCTTAGGACAAATTACACAGCCGGAGAAATTCTGCCTTTAGGAGGTATCAAGACGAGTACTAGACGGACAATTACGTTCTCGCGTGTGGTTTGCCTTCTAGTATTACAGTTGCTTGGTATTGTAGAATAGGTGCGTAGGACTTTGCATACGACCATGCATATATGTTAAACAAGTGCGTGCCTGTCATATAATTGAAAAGGACTACTAATATACATGTATATAGTATTATAATAAATATATGTATAATTGATCATACTAAAAATACTTTTTTTTCTTTTGTAATAAGATATGAAGTATTGATATAATTGGATCCGATATTATTTTTTTATATATTTTTCAATTGTGGGAATGCAAAACACACACACTTTAAAGTTGATGCAAATTATTGGTTTTAGCAGTAGAAGTAATGAGGAATATACACTCATATAATTATATAATAATATATCATCTGATCATGATTCTAGTCTAAAATATAATTTGTTACATATTAATACAAGTCTATAATAAAAACAGAATTCGTTGATCATGAAGGAATCCAATATCATGATAAATCTAGATCTAATCACGCGATATTATCTACACCCTAGGCTATATTTCGTCGAGCATGAAACCACAGTTATTCTACTCCGTGAAAATACAGCCATGTGTTAGTCAATCGTTTTGACGAACGCCCATTAATCCGATTCTTGTACCATTACATATTTCCATCTTACGAGATGATTCTCAGTTACCCGCAAAGTATTTAATCGGAAAACGTATCGAGACAGAGGTCAGAGGTCAAGATACTATTGACACGGAAACAGATGGGTGATTGACAGTTCTTTTCAGATGAAATTGACCTCGTGTCTTATATACAAGAGGATTGTTAATTTCTTCATGGGAGGCTAAGCTTCGTGTCGTGATTAGATGCAATAGAGGGAACTCGGTTTTAGTGAGATATACATGTATACCGTACCCATGGTATGCCAAGAACGCGGCGATTTTTATATCCACAGTGAAACAATTTAATTTGGAACACAATACGGTCTTTATAATTGTGAATCATGCAATATAAATGTCTAGCATGTAGAATTATCGCTTGAAATCGTTAGCAAATGACATTGTGTATACGTATACATAAAACGACTGTTCATATATTAATATGTGCCCCGTACGAGCACGTACATTCAAACATAGCTGATAAAGCCACTGTAGTATTTCAGATGGAATCCTCGCTTAACCAATTTTATATATATATCTCTCTATATATATATATTTATTTAACGGCTCATCAGTAGATAATAATAATAAAAAATACATGACGTCATCGACAGCATATATATATTTATATTTTTTTCTTTCTTTCCTTCTCATATATAGTATACTCATTGAAATACTGTGAAATTCAGTAAAAGGTACATGTATACTATTCAAAATTTTCCAGGGATCGCTATTAAGGGTGGTATTATATCATATTACACAATATTTCAATATGGGGTCATTGAATAATCTTTTCCTACAAAAATGGTACGATCCTTAGCAAATTTTAATTAGTATACATTGGTTTTATAGCTATCACGAAATGCTTTGTGAAATGAATCAAAAGACCGGAAATGCACAATGCTTGTATGTATATGTGGTTTACATCTCAAGTACGTGGAGAGTGGTCGTCTAGGTATCAGGTTTTCCTCATTACCCATCGGTTCCGGGTTCGAGCCTAGCTCATGCTATAGCGTAGCACTCTATCAAAGTGTTTACATCTACACTACTCCAGTCTACCCAGCTGTAAATTGGTACCCGGTAGGATGAGATAGAAATGTGGAAAATAACGTTATGGCGTATTAAAATTTTGAAAAATGGAAGAATTGCATAGTCCAATCTAACTATTGTGTATTATATACCACTATTGGAGGTTCTGGGAGTGGGGATGGGGGATGGGTTGCACAATGGACACTCCAAGCCCATGGATTAACACATATGAGTAGATTATAGTAATGCATGTTTAATATGGGCGGCCATCTTGCTTTGACGTCATATGTGGACCCTTTATGATGGTCCGATTCCGGACATTGTCTTATATGGGTTTTTTAAAATGCATACAATTAGCTAAAGAATTATTATTATTAGTGATATTTTTACTAAAAGTGATGATAAATTATTTAAATCAACAGATACCAGTAGATTTTAGCAGTATTTTAACACTGGCGGCCATATTTCTTTGACGTCATATTTAGACCTTTTCTGGTGGGCCGATTTTTGCCTACTTTTGATATGTTATTACCCATAAAAAACGATTTCTTGCAATATGTTTGGGGTCAAGTGCTATATTGACTGGACTATTAGGTATGCTCATCAGTGAAATACTGTGAAATGCAAACGTCTTGCAACACTGACCTCAGCATATATAATGCAACATCCAATTGTTAATATAGTAGGTATACCAATATCGCTGATAATATATAAAAGATGAATGAATGTATTGTATTAAACTTCATATGTGTCTTGATAGCAATTTAGTATCATTTAATTGTCAGCATCTTAAAACATGAACGTGTTCACGCACCGTCAGTATAGATTACCGTACATATTTTCATTTTCAATTTGAGTGTGTACATTTTCAGTTATTTTTTTGTGACGCTGATTCAACTAGAATTATATAAAATATCAAACAGGCAACATAAAAAATATCATACATCCGTTTTCTAAGCAAACTCTGTGATTGTCTATACCATATTTTATAGAATCAATCATAGAGAACATGCTATATATCTAACTAACAGACAGGACTTGAAAACGCGGTCTGGTAGGTGAGAACGCCAATCTACGGATGCCTGGTAAAAAACTGTTGTTGAACTAGGTACATCTACGACAGTCTACCAAGGGTGGACATGCTTTCCTGTATATTTGTACGGGGGAACAGCGGAAGAGCGTCCCTGCGTGTCACCCCCCATCGTCATCAGAGACGCGAGTCGATACTACGGAGAATAAATACACTGTCAGTTTCTTTTCATTACGAAAAATATCGGCAAATATATACTATTACTGGGACCACGTCGAAGGCGACAGGACCTGGGTTTCTGTACAAAGAAAGAGGACGAAATCTAGCCTCAGCGCGACTCAAAGGAGCCGAATCGGGGACTAATTGTTTGAAGGAGGTTGGCCTCCCCGGGAATGAGATTCGTAGTGTAATGCCATATACTTCAACATAAACACCCGAGTACAAAAGAGAATAACCGAGCAGTCTTGGTAGCGGAGACTCTGAGGCATCGTAATATTTAGAACGAGACAATTGGATTAGTGTGTTAAAGTACCCCCACTCACCCCCTTTTCTTTTTTTCTTTTTTCACAGTTACTATACGTGTTTGTGGCTCCCTGGGTTTGTATTGTTCACACATGTGTTTTCATACACAAGACATTAGAGGTCAAACAATACTACCGTACTATTATTTAACGCCTGGTGCAGTTTGATAGGTATCTGGTCAATTCAACAATTGCTTAGCCAATAAAATACGTTTGCCAATCAAATAGCTTTTGTTTAATGTTGATAAAAACGAATGCAATCTATACTACTACTACTACTACTACTACTACTACTACTACTACTACTACTACTACTACTACAACTACTACTAATAATAATAATAATACTAATAATAACAATAATAATAATAATCATAATCAACAATAAATAATAATAACAATAGTAATAATAATATACTACTACTACTACTACTACTAATAATAATAGTAATAATAATAACAATAATAATGATGACGATGACGACGACGACAATAAGAAGAAGAAGAAGAAGAAGAAGAAGAAGAGGAAGAGGAAGAGTAACAACTACATCAATATTACAACAACATTAATTATGCTATACTCTTGGAAACTATCACCATTTCAGATGAATGTTAGCGGAATAGATATAGATTTATTTAGAGTTCAAATAGAGCTAGGAACCCATGACGTGTTTGCATAAAGCTCACTAACACCAGTTCATAAAGTTATGGCACTTTGTCTCTTAGTGAACAGATTTGATCACTTTCAGAAATAGAAATCGATGACGCTGAGACCTAATGTGTTTGTACAACATTAAAGTCATGCCAAATTACAGATGGCTTTTCAGTGTTGACAGAAATCCGAAAACACCATTGCGTGCCGCCTCGCCTAATGGTAGTAGGCAGTCAGCCCACTTCCTCGTTTTATGGCTCTTATGAATTCAATAACGCAAACAAAAATGAAATATCTAAAGAGCTCATTTTAGATGTAATGTCTTTTGAAACTTGGTCTCTGTAAAAAAAAAAAGCATTGCAAGACCAAATCATACCGGGTTGGAATCCTGAAGGAATTGAATCGTAGATGAATTTCCTCAAGTTGGTGTCCATTGACAATTAACATTGCAATTCAAACCGCAAAGAATGGCCAAAGTGGGGGAACGACTACCTCAGCGGAAATAGCAAGAACGGTAAACTACTCTCTTTAAAGCTAGTCTTTTACGTCAAGTTAGTTTTAAGAAGGCTTAGGTTATAAAGACACAATAGTCAGTTTAACATCCATTACTTTCGGAAATATGTTGCGAGGGGATTCGTTAACCGAGGAAGGCAGCCATTTCCTCATTGAGGATCGCCTTTCAGTTTGCGAGATGCTTTTAGGAATTATTGGAGGTCTGCAAGGATGCTCTCTACGTCCTTATCCTTTCTATTGTCCCGCTAGAGGGCGAACATCTCCTACAGACAAGCAAATGTCGCCAATTGACTTGGCTAAAATAGAGTAAATGTTAGATAATACTCTTGAAATTAGGAATAACAGTCCGTTCCTTCCTAGTATTACCTTAATTTCCTAGTTGGAGAGCGCCAAAATGGCAGTAGCCGCAGGGTAAAGTGGGCGACACTCGGTGTTCAATCCAGCATTGATTTTTTTGTTTGTTTTACGAGTTCTTGCTTTTGCAAGGAGAAGATATAGAGATGGAACAAAATACTCTCTCCACATTGATGCTCCAGCAGGGTTAAAGAAAACATTGTTTAATAACGAGTCATTAATTATTATTTATGTTTGTGAACAGATTGCAAAAGCTTGCCTGTTGAATTTTGATATAATAACTATTGTCTTCACAAAGCATTAAGTAATGATCCGGGGTGCGTAACATATACTATACAAAAGTGCATTTGTTGCCTGTTTTGTTATGTACATCTATAGTGATACCAGTAACTTAAAAATAATATTAATTTAGTCATTTATCCTCAGCTATATTTACTATTTACGTTATAGGTTTATTTTAAAATGCAACATCGAATACTGCTTCTATCTTAGTTATTTATTAGTTATTTATTAGTTATTACCTTTCTGACGCGTGCATGAGGGGATGCTCTTTCTGTGCCGTGGCAATACATTTATCATCCTTGATCTATCGGTATCAGTCGGTGCTCGCAGGTTTACTGCAACATTCAGCGCTAAGAATATTGTGGGCTTCCTCCTATCATAAATTGACAAGCGGTGATATAAGTAAACTAATCTTCAAAGCGGCTCTAAACCCCAATGTTACAACATTCTTAGTTAAACAAATTACATATTATTGAAGTCATATCATATCAAATTACATATTATTGAAGTCATATCATATCATATCTCAGAAATCGTTTGGCATTTATTGAATCTAAAGAGAGCACATATGGTGCCAGGGACTCGTAGACTGACTTGAACAATGGGTCGAATATCTAATGTTTAAACTACAATCCAGCTACCATTTATGGCGATAAAGGCAGACTGGTATAATGCAAATATGCCCTTTCAGATCTGTTTCTTTGCATTACACAAAAGTCGACTAAATATCGAGATAGCAAATTTGCTGAAGAGCAAACTACGAATTTGGTCAGCTGATATGCTAGCTAGAGCTGAAATAAAACTGTTTGTTTGTGTCTTGTCTTGATTCACATTTTCAAATCAGAAATACGCCATTTAAAGATCGTACTAAAACACGTGCATGCATCTATTTTCTCTCACGAATATTGACCGAGCACAACCGGCCTTGTCCTTCTTAGCGATTCATCATGCACATGTGAAGACCCATACAAAGTCTTTCGGAGATCGGTCATTCCAGGTTGCAGGTCCATTCCTATGGAACAACCTCCCACATAACATCCGTGAAATCGACAAACTGTGCACATTCAATAAGTTAATACAAACTCACTGGTATAATCCTTGTACTGTATTAAAAAAAACCCACCGCATTCGAGCAGTTATTCTGGATATTTGCGCTATATAAATGTGTATAATAATAATAATAATAATAATATACGACCATATTCAGGTTGTTTATCAGTAGATTATACAGGGGGTTGCAGTGGATATTTATCTACCAAACAGCAGTGGAAAGGTTTTTGGAAGTATACTGTATACAAACATTATTTTATGTATGTCAAGTGAACGTATTTTGCAGTTTTAGCTAAGAACTAATCCAAAACAACCATAAATATATGTGATATTATGCCTTTAACTCAACAATGACACAAACCCTAAAAGACAAAGGCCATGCTATAATGATTTAGGATAGTTCTCTGAAATATGAAAGAAGTTAATGTATGCAAACAACGTGTATGATGATACATTGCATTTGATTATTTTAAAGAAGAAAATCGGTAAGTTACCATCGATGATAGAAGGTACAGTAAAGATGTAAACTAGCATCAGTTGTCGTTCTTGCCGGTTGGGTACTGGGTTTGTCCGAGACTGGTCAACAACATGCATCCCAAGAAGTATCAATCGTATAAGGAAATAGAGAATATATCCGTATTCAATTAAATTCTGTATTTATGTGATGGTTAACACACGGCCCGAGGGCGTCACGGTATGTAATACATGACGTTGAAGGAAGTAGCCCGAGGGGTAATTCCTGAAACGGAGTGCATTACATGCCTGTACCGCCCGAGGGCCGTGTGTTAACAGTCTTATATCACGACAAA
>JAUTBV010154849.1:0-10394 GCA_032361325.1 Lepetodrilus fucensis | reverse complement strand
TATATATATATGATGTTACTGCCACATATGGCAATGCCTATAATTATGATTGTTTCCTAGTACATAAGGCAATGATTCTATAGGATGTGCTGCTACCACAACATGATGACATCACTCTATATGACATCACTCTACTATGCTATGATATGATGTGCTGCTTCCACAGGTGGCAATGATGCGCCTGCTGTGTCCAATCTGGACAGAGAGATCAGTGAGCCAGAGAACAAAGTGATTCCTTACGTAGTTGTCAGAATGACCACAGCTTCATCCATTCCTATCACCAGATACGATATCTCCACCAGGCCGCGATCGGCGCAGTGGCTCTTTGAAATAAAGAGTAAGTTATTAGATATGGAAATAAATCCGTTTGCCTTGGGCGAAGGAGAATGTGAGATGGTTTAATACACAGAATCAATATTCGCGAAAGCTACTTTTATGACGTGATCATGATAGGATGCGTTTTCTGTACCGTGGCAATGTAGTTATCGTCCTTGGTCAGTCCGTACCAGCCAGTCCGTTTTCGTCGCAACGGATCGGTCCTTATATAAGCACATGAACTGTTCACACTGAAACCGCACGGTTAAGCAAATACATGGAAAGCTGTGTGTTTAACCGCTGCAGCTGCCGCACGCATTAGATCTTAACGTGCCTTTACTGTCTATTAAGATGTAAATTATGTAATACCTTTTAACGTAACTGCACTAGAACATGTTCTGTTGAACTAGTACATGTTTCATTATATTACCTGCATTTAAAAAGCACACGCAGAAGAACGTATACAATTTGTTATTTTTGTGCATGTATTAGGCCTACGTACTTCGATGATTTAGACAGGAAAAAAAACATATTTGTTTTCGTAATACCTGTTGTACTGTTCTTCAGATAACGACCTTCGTCTAATACACAAGCCAAGTTTTGAGAACCCGGTTTTCCAGAACATCAATATTTCCATAATTCCGTACAACGAATATTGTGCTTCTCCTGGACACTTCCTCGTCGTCAGGTTCACCGACGTTAACGACGTCCCACGTCTTGTCCCCGACATCGTCTATATCGCCGTGGACGAAGGAGATGTAAGTAGATTTCTTACAGAACCAATGGCAATGTTTGCGAAAGTTACCTTTCTGACGCGATCTTGATAGGATGCGCTGTCTGCACCGTGACAATACAGCAATCATCTTTGGCCCCGAGCTTACGAAACTTTTTTCAGTCGCGATTTCAACTCAAGTTTTGTTCACAAATCTCCATATATATATAATATAGAATCTGAACTTTAGCATAAAATCGTACTCAGAAAGCTTCGTGGGCGAAGTGCATGTACGTACATGTATTGTTCAAGTATATATGTTCTCTCACAGATAAATACCGCCTTTCCTACGATACTAATAGACGAGGACAATGGTGATAGCCATATCTACGACATCGCCTCAGGCGATCCAAACAATCATTTCGACATTAACCAAGCAACCCGCAGGATCGTTTCCGTCGGCACCTATGACGTTGATAAAGGCAAGGACCCGGAGAACGTCACACTCGTTATACAAGTCACCGACAGCAAAGGAGCCAAGGCCAACGCCACTGTTAAGATGGTCATTCAGGACATCAACGACAATGCCCCGGTCATTACACAAACGACGCATGCGTTGTCAGTAGTTGGATGCGCCATCATGAATTCCAACCTAGGAACTATAACCGCCACTGACGACGATTCCGCTTTCAACGCAAACAACATTATCAGCTTTCAACGGACGTGCAGTGGCCCCTTGTGTGTTAACTCCGACGGGACTATAAGCGTTTCCGGCACAATTCCGGAAAATCAGAGCTGGAACGTTAAGGCATTTGCGACGGATCACGGAACAAATCCGGGCCCGCTTAAAAGTGTAGTTCCGGCCAGTGTACTTCTGACGTCATCGGCCTGTCCAACGACCACTACCGTTCCCACAACAGTCGCCAGCAATAGCAGCAAGAGCTCCAATTCTTCTTCGTCGTCATCGTCTTCCTCCTCGTCGTCTTCGTCATCTTCGTCTTCATCTTCATCGTCATCAAGTTCAACAGGTAACTTTAGCATTTCCTAAAAATGCGAAAAGTACCATAAGCCTCATATGCCTTCTATAGTAGCGTATTAGTAATGGTGTAGCTCGACAAGAGTAGAATTAGATGTTTAAGGAGTGAGAAAATTACGATTCTCGTTGCACTATTATGGCTGTGGATCATACTTAATATTGTATACTCAACAACATTAATTAATGGTCATGATCAGTAGCGTTTATTGACATATATTTTTTTATATTATTTTAACAAGGAATAGTTTCCAGATGTCTACGGGTTGCATGTACCCTTCAAGAACCCGAAGACGCATTGACAAATAAATAGCACCAGATTCACCACTCATAGCACCGACATTTCATATCCTCATGAAATTATATCTGCCGGTGTTGGGTCCTTAAATTATTATTTTGAGCATAGTATATATACTAGTACACCAAGTGACATCAACCACCATCAATAGCTCATGGACATTGCCTCTAACGATTCTTGTTTTTGAAGGTACCAACAGTTCGACTACTACCACGGGCACCACCACATTGTCACCTGGCACCATTGCTGCTATCGTCATCGGAATTCTGGCTATTCCTCTTCTGGCTATCGCTGGCTACTTCCTGGCTACCAAGCTTTGTCCCGGTGCCGCTGCCTCTCTCAAGACCTCCTGTTGTGGTAATAGCAGTCCTAAACCCCAGCCAACAGAGTAAGTGCTATTAAGCAAACGCACGGTAGTCTACGTTACCATACGTTACGTTAACGTTATAACGACATTGCATCACTACCGTCATTGTAAATTCGATTGAAATACACTGACATACAGTGATTATAGTCGTATTAGTTTTCTGAATTTTAACAGTGGAATGTACATGTATATGACTACGTTACCATACGTTACGTTAATGTTATAACGATATTGCATCACTACCGTCATTGTAAATTCGATTGAATTAGACTCAAATACAATAATTATATTCGTATTCATTTTCTGAAACCGAAAGTTTGTTCGTGCAATATGCTATATTCATCGGATTTAAATTTGCCATTGATTCTAAAAACAATGGTCATATTTATTTCACTCCATCGGCATGGTGAATTTGAGAATGCTGCATAATGATATATGCCACCACAGAGTAATACCCTATGTTGTGATATGTTCTACACAGGAATATACTAAATCAAACATAATAATAACTGTATCAAATCGTTCATGTGGACTATATGACAGCACACTAATAACGATGAATGTAAAATATTTGTTTCAGGGCAAAAGCGAAAAAGTAAGTAAACACATGTTATGATGTTTTAGTTTCTTTGTGTGTGTGGTGTGTGTTTGTTTGTTGATCACGAATATAGTAATTACAGTTTAGTAATGTCATACTATACCATGCGGTATGGGGTGTGTGTGGGGTGTGTGTGTGTGTGTGTGTGTGTGTGTGTGTGTGTGTGTGTGTGTGTGTGTGTGTGTGTGTGTGTGTGTGTGTGTGGTGTGTACATACATTTTTCATGCATATGTGTGTGTATGACATACCATATTCGCAATTGTGAATTCAATCAATTTATCAGTTCACAGATGCAACAGATAAATATTAAATAATTATATTTAGTTAACATTATTAACTTTCTGTGTGCTGCAGACAACTTGAGATGCCCTAATGAACAGTGATATTGATTAATCCAGGATAGACATGACAACAAAGGAGACACATGATCTAAACTATCTTCATAAAAAAATGGTCCCTCCAAAAAGAAATTTATCCATATTTTCTAATGGCTTTTGCTTTGGGAATGTATAAATGCATAAACAACATGGGTGACATTATTGTACTTTCTTACAAATAGAGTAGCTGACAGCACAGTTTCACTGCAATTAATCCATATATTGTATGACTATATTTCTACAGGAAGTGGTCGACCCAGGACGATTTAACATTGTCTGGTTACTTCCGCATCCAGATCAAATTGATCCATAGGAAACTTTCCAGCATCTTCCACAAATGTTGTCAATTCTCAACAAAGGCTAAGCAGCTTTTGCCATGGAGCTGGACTGTTTTATATGGTAAACTGAATACCAGACTACCAGAATCATTTTCAATACACGTTTTATTTCATCCAATATGCACATATTTGATTAAAAAAAAACTTCACATCTGAAAAATCTAAATGACAACTCATATGGTTCTTCAGTTCCACTGATAGACATTTCTAAAATAAATAAATTGCTAATGTAAAATGATAATCTTACTGCAACTACGACTCATTTTATAATTAAAATCCAACAAAAACACTGACCTGTCGTAGAGTTATCTGCAGTTTTAGATCCATCTGACTGTGGAGTGTCAGCATCACTGGGCTGTCCCTTAGACACGACGGCATCACCGACGAATGACACCTTGATGTCAGGACATGCCTTCTCTCTCAAATTGAAAGCTGTGTAAGACCTAGATGTCTTGGCTGCAAGTCCTTCATCAATAAAATAGCTGGAGCAGACAGGAACACTGGTCTTGGATCTAGAAAAGTTTACACTTTGGTAATTTCCAATGGAAAGGGCTTTCTTAGAGTCACCCTCCCTTAGACTTAGCTCGGTGCTCGGCTGTGTTTGATTGACAGCTGTGTCTGGTCCACTGATTTCACTGACTTCACTATCCGAGTCCCTCCTGGCTGGTCCGACAGTGAATTCAACAGGGCTTCCTCGGGATGATGTTTCCTTCTCCGAGTCTTCTAGATCGTCCATTTCAGCAGCATAGTTGCAATATTGTGATCCACATTCAGCAGGGCAGTATGACGGAAATATCTCCATTTCTTTATCAGATTCTTGTTCTAGATCTCTGCTTTCAAAGTCTGCAGAAGCATCAGACTCCCTCTCAAAATCAGAGACATACTTTTCTTCTTGACCAATGTATTCTAGACGAGTCCCGAATGCTGTGCCAGATCGAGATTGCTCCCAAGCAAGTTTGAAGTCTGAGGAAGCACATTCAGCGATCTCTAGCTCAGGAAGAGAGCTGGTCCTGAGTGGTGGAACAGCAACTGGAGGCATCAGCATCAAGCTGCCGGAACTCTTGGAGCTGTGCAGGAACTGAATATCCATGGTTGGCTCATTAGAAACATCTAGATAGCAATTCCCTGATGAACATGCTTGTCCAATATCATCATCAACATCATCAGTGTCGGAATCAGAATCGCCAGACAGACAGGCGTGCAGACTAGAATCAGAGTAGTAATCAGAAAGGTCATCATCAATGCTTACACCATCAGCGATGAGAGAGTCTCCTTCCGATGTTTGGTCAGTCTCTTCCAGGTCAACTCTTGCAGCTAAGCTTCCATTTCTTTGACTGATGTCAAGGTCATTTGGAGTGTCATGGTCACTTCCTTCACCACTAGCTGCTTCATCCTCACCATCCTCATCCTCGTCCGAGTTGTCTTTAGTGGGATTAAAAATGGACTTCTTATCTGGTTTGTGTTTAAAACGACGCCAAGAATGTTGTTTACAATAGCTGAAATGAAACCAAATACAGGATTTAAAATAAATAATAATAAAACAATTGTACAAGAAATTTAATCAATAAACTGTTCTATCAACAGTGACTGGCAGAACTTTGAAGAACCAGGATACACAGTTGGTTCAGTACATCCCAAAACTTTTGAAAATTGACAAGGAGACATTGCTTGAATACTGAGTAATACAACTGTGAATAAACACAGAGGAAACAGTCATCCCAAAACTTTTGAAAATTGACAGCGAGACATATATTCTTTCTACATAAGAGTGTTACAACTTTGAAGAAACACAGAGGAAACAGTCATCCCTAAACTTTTAAAAATTGACGAGACATATTCTGTGATGGAGAAACAGTCATACCTAAACTTTTACAAAGTAACAGTGAGACATATTCCTGGAGAAACACTGAGGAAACAGTTGTGTCCAGCTCTAGGGAACAGGGAACACTGGGTGACCACTGACCTCTTGCACACACCCATGAGCCAGGTGTCGATGGACTTGAAGTAGTACTTCTCACTGTGGAAGCTCTTGGCACTGAATCTGTAGCTGTCGAACACCTGCACCTTGCCGTTGTTCCACCGCGCGCCGATTGTCTTCTTGCCTTCCCCCAGCCAGATCTCCACGTGAGTCATGTGGTGCCGCTGCTGCTTGTCTGGAAGGAAGGAAGGAATTAGATTGAGAGCTACAGGTCAGAGTGAGAAAAGAAGGAATCAAACAGGAGATAGCTAAAGACAGTTGGCTGAAAGAAAGGAATAAAACTTCCTGAAAGGAAGGAATTGGAGAGCTACAAGAGTGAGGAAAGAAGGAATCAAACAGGAGATAGCTACAGATAGTTGGTTGAAAGAAAGAATACAACTTCTTGGAAGGAAGGAATTGGAGAGCTACAGATCAGAGTGAGTAAAAAAAATAATCAAACAGGAGATAGCTAAAGATAGTTGGCTAAAAGAAAGGAATCACAGAAGGAATTGGAGAGCTACAGGTGAATGAATAAAGAAGGCTGATCCATGCTTATTGAATCTCACTTTTAGGATTTGTGTAGACCCCAGACATGAAGACGAGGTCGCCTGGTTTCATCTTGTCCTCAGTTAGGTTGATGGGGAGGGTGTCGAACATGTATGCTTGATTCCACGGGCCGAGTTTGAAGCCAAGATCTTTCCTCATGTCGCGTACCACCTTTCTAACCAGACCACAGCAGTCCAGGAACAGTGGGCATTGGTATTCAGGATCTAGAAGGATGAGAAATAAAATATCTATGTGTAGAGATTTGAACTTGTCTCTCTTTCCTTCGTATTGAGCCTTAGAACCACTCTCAAACTAATTTCACTCAAAATAAAAATTAATATTTTTTTAATTAAAAAAATAAGAAGATTTCATGTACTGATATTAGTGGATTCAGAAGGAATTTACAAATCATATACTGTAAATCATGAAATTAATGCGAGCAGAATATTAATACAAACAATGTGACCACCGTATTGTCGCATTTAATTGCTGCGCGTTAAAGGTAAGACTTGGAGGAAAACATGTATGGAGACATGGCCATTTGCATATTATTGGTGTTGCATTTACGTCTAAAATCTAGAGGTCGCATTAAATTAGTGACGCATTAATTCCATTATTTACAGTATTGGCACGAGTCCTTTGTTTTTCATTAACTGTGGACAAAACAATACATTCATTATTAATATTGAGCCCATGTCATGTGGTATAAACCATACCTAATGCATGCATGGATGTAAAAAGTTTAATCACTTATTATAAAAACACACCGTTTGTTTTGCCTCATGATGTATTTTTGACATTTTGAAGCAATCTCAATGACTAACTAATAGAGCGATATTTTTGTACATTGTGTAAAAACATAAAATGCTGTCGAGATTGATGGAAATTGTGCTATGCCATAACTAAATGAAAGGACATTATGGCTGATGAACAAATATATAAACAAGTGACTTATTGTTTAGTCACATGATCAACCCCCCGATATGTCATGTTGCAAATTTGGCAAATTTTGAAGCTAATTGGTGTTAATTTTAAAATAAAATACAATTATTGCTCCAATTATCATCTATTGGTAATTAGTAGGTGTTCTTTATTTAAAATATGCCATCATCCAAATCAATCACGAACACAGAAGTGCTACAGAGGGGGGTAGGAGATAATAGGTCCTGGGTGATAATAGGCCCATAACCAATATACTTCCATGTATGTAAATCATTTTACCACTGAAGTAGTTCCACTAGCTGGTCCACAACTTAAACCTGTCATATTAATATTTACCATCTTTGGACCAATATTTTCTGGCATATGGAACTCCGAAATACTTCTTGGCTTGTACGATGAACTTTGTCCGCAATCTTTTCATGCGAACAGGATCTTTCTTTAGTTTTCTTTTCTTCTTCATTTTGCGAGTCTGGCGAATTTCTCTCTGAATTAAAAAAAAAAGTAAAACAAATTATATCGTCTGCATGTATTGATCTCATAACTGCTCAGACAACACAACAATTGTTCAAATAGTAATTGCAAATAATATTGTGCCAGCAAAAAGCTCCACCATATTCTAAAAATGTAACTTTTCGAAGGTATGTTGAGTATCTCCGAGTGAACTATGGCAGCTTTGTTATAACTGTAAAGCTTGGAATACAGTTCTATTATTGCTTTGATTATACTCAATTAATATGTATAAAATGTGAGATGATAATATGTCCAAATGATATTTACTACAGATATAAGATCAGTTTCAGTAACCGTTTCTGGATGGAACTAATACCTACAGAAATATACATATTCAAACTATTTCTTCTTACAACTTTAACCTTCTCAGTCTTGTTTTAATAAAAATAATTACTCCATATGGCATCTCTGGAAAGGTTAAAACACTAATTCAATACATAAATGGTTAACTTAGTTGAGGGATGTTAAAGGTTGCAAATACTACAATTGTAGTGTTATTATTCACTTTCATAAAAATTAAATTTTAATAATTAAAATTCATTTTCAAAATGAAAATACACTGTTCTAAATTAACACACATGTATTGAACTCTGACATATCAGTTTTAAAATGGGGTCAAGATTGAAATGACCTCCATCAAGTAGAATAGTCTCCTCGATTGTAATAATAGAAATTACTCAGTTTTAACAATGATGGGTTTTGAACAATAGGCTGGGTGGGTGAAAATGCACGCTCGACTTCTCCACTTATGGAGTTAGGCAAGGGGCAGGGCGAACACCTGAGGGGCGCGTGAAGCAACCAAAGTGGAATATTGTTCCAGCAAATGTACACACAGCATTCAACTCGTTCAAATATCCAACTGTCAATCATGCCGATCGAATGGCCTCATTTTATTATAAGACTAACATTCACGTAAAGGCTCAATGCAACATCTGGTGGTGATGAATTGTTATTATAACAAAGTCTCTTGAAGCTCTGTTTAGCCAGTCAATACAACTTCAATATAGAAGCACTGTACACAACAATCTTTGCCAGACAAATGTAGAAATTATCAAGTGATCTCACTATGCTCGCATTGTATATTTATCGATATAATAATTTTTATTTACAATTATTTTTCAAATATAATGAAAATCAATAATTGATTTGGGTGTGAAAAACTGCACAGGAATTAATAAATATATCTATTTAGAATTAAATAATACCATACTGATATTTCATTTAATGAAGTATGATGAATTACTATAAAATGTATAGTATAAATACTGTTTTAATACTAAATTCAAATATTTCAATTTCATAGTCATGGTTGTCATTTTGTTGGTGGTAAGGTAAAATCTATATGAAAATATCAAACATGTCAAAATAATTATAGAATTGTTTTTATTACTGGTATTTTAATATCTCATTGGATCATAGATATATTTACCCGGTAGTATTACTGAGAAACTGATATTGATGCTTCTCTTCATTATAAGCAATGGACACATCTTTGCCAACAAATATTTGATACATTTACTTGGGTAAAACTAATGCAATCTAGCAAAGACATATTATCTAAGTAAAAAAAATACTCCTTATTTCCACAATTGTATTTTCATTGATACTGAAAATAAATATTTAAAATGAAACCTGGGTAGACAGGCAACAGACTTGAGATCACATCATGGTACTATCATCTAAAAGCCAATCACTCAGCATGCTGAATTTGGAACTATATTAAAATCACAGCAAATACAAGGTGAGAAGAAAATTGTTTTATTGTGGGTGGTCTAGATCAAGACAGTCCGGCCTTAGATACATTATTTTAAAGTGGCCCTCAAGTGTTTGGTACCAGTCTTGTAAATGTCACAGAGTAGACCAAGAAAATCAAAGACCGAAAACAGATCTGTATGGTCTCTGGTAATAAAACCCAGCAGCATTACTAAGAATAGAATCTATATATTATATATGGTCAGTAAAACTCTCTTATAAAAATCCTTACATATAGAAGCATTTCTTTACCAGTCGGAAGATGATGCGCATTTTGATGTTATAATTATTGTTCGAAGTCACAACATACTATGACATCACATCTGACTGCGGGATGCTTCTTGTAATTATCATCCAGCAACCTTATACATTGTACCATAATAGTTATTTTTTTTCAAATTTGATTGGTCGAAATAGGCCTGGTAAGGGGTGGGTACAGCACGTAAGCTAGTGCAAATGTGTTGCTCTGCACTTTGCACATACATCACTACACCCACAGTAGACTGTAGCCACAATAGCCATGACGTAATATGGGAACAATGGTTTTTATAAACTGTTTTTTAATTAATGCTCAGTTGGATGAGCTTGCCGCTTATCCTCGTAGTAGTCGTCATTATTAGGAGCCTCCCTGTACCCGGAAGTCAGTTTC
>JAUTBV010154838.1:0-10394 GCA_032361325.1 Lepetodrilus fucensis | reverse complement strand
TATATATATATATCACTGTGGTTAAGAGTGTTAGCGTGTTTAAAAATGTAACCCAGTTTTGACTCGGCATCACCGTATTATCTGAAGAAATTCTCTGAGGTATAGAACTAAGCAATCAAAGCAAATAAGTGACCATAACGCTGGTATAGATGATACACTGTGGATAAGAGAGCTGTATCAAAGGATACCTAGGTGACTAACATATTTGGATCGATCTACTTGTACTTTGTCAACCCGTTTACTTGTCACTGGGCGTGTCGTCTGAACATGGTTCAATAATTGCGACCTTGTATCATTCATATTATATGATCGGAAATATATCTCTTGCTGTAATCAATGGAATTGCAGTTGTATACAAGCATGGCAACCAGATACACTGTCATATAGTCGTATACGTTGTTTTGATGACATATACAACGGGTACACTACTTCTAACTGTGAAATGACAACATGAAATCTGTCAGATCTAACACCGGAAATGGAAGTAGTTAAAATTCTGCAGACGTTTGATTCAGATTCCGAGCTTTCATTAATATTCTGTAGTGATAGGTTGAGTACATCGTGACAACATAACAATCAAAACCACAATTTAATAGTTCCTTGTAGACACCCCATGTGAAATTCATGTCTGGCGGTCAATTTACAAACGAGCATACGCCACAAGAATCTCTAGCATCGTCAACCTCGGCGTGTGTCACAAATACGACAATTCAGACTGGGTTCCTGATGCCCTATTAGATTATAGCTCATGCTGAAGAATCGATGTCCAAAGGCGATATTGTATACGTCGAATCTCGGAGGAGGTATTGAGAGTATGGTACGGAGAATTGCTGAGGTCACTCGTAATATGTTGTGGCTTATGAGAAGGATTACAGAACACGATGTGATTTGCCTGTAAACCAGTTGTCACGAATCTTTCCGTTGCAGCGGAGTGTTACACGTTCTGAGTGAGAGGGTCGTACGTAATCGCATTGCGGCGAACTGACACGGAGTCAATTTACGGACGATTGACTCTGGAACACTTGACTCCCGGGACTTCGGACCTTTCATACTGGTGGCGTATGTCTCTTGGTAGACCTTTGAGACTGGTGGTGTTGATCTTGGACTCTTGAGGGTCATCACTTGGGGCTCTTGGGGTCATCTCGGGCAGACAAGGGGGGGTCATCACTAGGCAAATGGTGTCGTTATTTGCTATTCATGTAGGCTTATAGGTAATACTCTAACAATTAGTGGAACTAGTAGTCACACCAGTCGAACGTTTGAGCCCCGAACATGTGGATTTGCAAGCCAGTTATTGGTTGTAATGTTGGAATCACATACTTTTATGTGGATAGTTTGTCTGGTATTCTAAAAGCATTCCAGGTTTATAATTGACATAAGAAATAATTACAACCTGATCCATTGATCTGAGCCATCTATCTGTGAAATTCAGAGTTGTCAAATATCTGCGAGATAGGGGTGACCCACTTCCTATGACTGTTTAGAAAACATACGCCGGTAGAATTTCTTTATTTGTGGGTGATGAACTGCAGATGATGAACTGTTACTTCATGTGTGGTCAGGTATTATGCTTTCCTTCCTAAAGATTACATCAATCCAACGCCATGTTTATGTATACGCCATGTGCAATGTTAGGTGAAGTTACTGGTGTGAGAACATGCGCATGTATTATTCATCATGGGTTATATTAAGTATTGCCAAGGGCAAATGCAACATGAACTGTATCTAGACTTTCCAATAAAATGACATAATCTTTGGACGTATTTGCAAGATTGGCATAAGAAAAAACCTTTTTAGAGTAGATGTTAAATGCTAAGACCACTCGCTAAAAAAGGTATTATACTGGAATTGTGTATTAAATAATGATGCTTTTAACTTATTTTGCCCAGACTTTACAAATTGAATTGCCCAGACATTGAATATTAAAAAAAAAGTCAATATAAATTGATCATATTATAGAAGTCAGGATCGACCATCAATAAAGTTGCGGGAAATAATTTCAATATGTTCAAAGCATGTCTTAGAAAAGCTACGTTATCGGAATACTAAATTAAATAGATTCAACATCAGTTTGACAGCACCAAGAACGAAATTTGATTCAACAAATTAAGGTGTTCGTTCTATTCTGCTCACCAAATTCAATCAAAATCACAATTTTCTTTTGGTTCGTTTCATCCACTACTCGTATCTCATTTTGCTTGGACATGCTACCGCTATGGATGAAAGAATACTTCTTAAAGCGCTTTTCGAAAATACAATTAAGTTGTTCTTTTTATTTGTAACTCAAATATATCGCCAATGTTATATTTACATTCATCTTGTTCTTTGTCAATCTTGGTAATGTATTGAAGCAATATAGTTGAACGAATATATATGTTAGACTGTAGAACGATGTAATCAGTAAGTAATTGATTGATCAATGATTACAATTGTAAGCGTACATGATACTGGATTTGTGCACCAACATATAATACTAATAACAACAATAGCAATAACAATAATAATAATAATATCCCCGTAATTTGTCAGTAATTTGAAAAAAGCATGTCCAACTAAATGTGGTTTCAAATACCATTTGTCCAGTTCCATCGACATATCCCTGACATACAAGAATGAACACTCACTGTGCAAACGGTACATGCTTGATGACTTGCGACTCTTATAAGACTACGATCATTCTGCAGAACGTGCTTGGAACATCTGGAGCGTGCATGATCATGAGATCACCGCTACTGCTGAACCAATAGAACGCTAGGTGCAGACAATGGTATAGCATGGCAAGAACAATTACTAATATCAATTTGATTTTTTTTTTAATCTGCTTTAGCGAAAACGTGTAGCTGCGACATACATTTAGTTGTTTAATTAAGAATGCGTACCCATTCGCTGATTGCTACAAATATTTGTTAGTGGGTATAGCAAAACATTACGCATGCGTTACTACTGTTGGAAACTTCATGATCACTTTTTTTCCACAACTGTTTTCCACAACGGTGGTAGACATATCACAGCCTTGTCAATGCAAATGGATGGGAAAATATGTATTTATAGTAGGGATAGCTAAGTTGGTAAAATATACTACTACCAAGGAACAACTCTACTAACAAGAACAACGATATAATATTAATGGTCGGCTGTACGACAAATTTAATTTATGTATTTTATTTTAGACCAATGTTTCACGATGCCACTCAGTCACAGATCTGGACATCGGTGTTCTCTGGAAACCCATTATCTTCTAGATATTCAATGATTGCTATTCAAACCTCGATAAATGTTTATATCCGCAGAACTAAGAGACTGACGTTTTAGAAAAATCAATGTCCAAACCCAGACAATAATTCACATCATTACCATCTGTGTTAACCTTCGTGTTCCAGAGAACAAAAAAAACCAGACCAATTCTCTTTCCGTAGATCGTATTTCTGAATTCGGTTGAACGCAGTGATATGATCCGAGAACAAATCTGAAATTGGCTCCAGCACTGGCCTGGTTTCGAGCCGTCCTAACTCTAAGGTGATTGGGTATTGATGGATGTGCATTCTGCTCGGAGATATACCTAGAGGTATTGCAGCTGGTGATGCATCGCTGTTCCTCTCCCAGATGCAGTATTAGGTGTCTAACACGTCGCCGTTGGATCTCTGAAACACCTTGCAGAAAACGGAGAAAACATTGGAGCTCCTAACCCGAGTTATTAGCTCGTAAAATGTTTCACGACGACCCCACAAGTCATATTATATATTCTTAAATTGGCATCTAACTTAGGAGGTGATAAACTGGGTCATAACTTTAGGAGGCCATCGTGAAACGGGGGTCAAGAGGATTATTCTCGAAACGTTCCAATTACGAAGAACAGTTCGTAGCCAATACTAAAAGAGTCGTGAATATTGTCGTACGTTCGTAAGAACATCTCTGCCGTACGAACGAATAATATTTGAAGGAAAACGTGATTTATATTTGAGCACGGGTTTAATTAATGTCCTACGTTATAAATTGTCCATTGCATGTACTCGGCCCAGACAATTCCGATAGCATTTTGTCGTGTAACGATATATGTATACGACACACGCACCGACTCGTTATACACAGTAACTGTTAACAACAACCAAATTTATCATTTAAGCAACAAACTATGCATACTTTTAAAAGGAATGAACGTCAAGGAATATAAAATAAATATGTACTTAATTTGCATGATTACATTGTATTTTGCTACGAAGTGGTAAAACAAATATGTATTTAATGTTAATGATTCATTTTTATTTTGGAACGAACAAGTTCTTAAATTTCAAATCAAAGTTACAGGACTGACGAGGTACACGCACGCACGCGCGCACGCACACACACACACACACACACACACACACACACACACACACACACACACAAATACATATAGTTACAATACATGGTGTTTGGCGTGTGTGTACACTTATGTCTCTGCAAGGGAATGAACGTTATATATCATAATTGTATACGTCTGTGGTATAAGCGGACTGTCAGGCTATAAAGACGGTCACCAGACGAGCGACCTAGACTGTATGGATTGGTATGGCCTTGAATTAGTCGCTCTCAAGACGTCCACAGAGGATGACTGGCATGTGCAATCCGTTAACGTCACCTTGAAACTGACTATAATAGGCATGTTCGTGGACGACAAGTAGTAATTTTCGGTCCTATTTATACGGTATAGAATATTAGGATTTGATACTAAACCTCCTACACCATTCTTTTACAATATCATCATGCAAATACGATTGCATGACCAACTCGAAGTTTTGTTCACAAATTCCCATATAACATTTGAGCTTGAGCATGACATGATACTCAAAACGTGTCGTAATTTCGGGGCCTGGGTATCGTTTGTCGAAGCTCTCTTAGCCGCTAAGGGACCATAGCACCAATCTCTTTGCCGATAGCTAATACATTGCTAAGAGAGTGCTATGGTCTTTTAGCGGCTGAGAGCTTCGAGAAACGATATCCAGTTTTTTGTTTGTTTTTAGATAGGCCTATATTAATGCCACGATCGTACTATAGGAACATTACTTAATTAATTAACGCAAATGAGCCACTCTGTACCTATCTGTACGCCACCGAGTCATGCTTAATACAATACAAGAAGGTCAGTTTTATCGCATGCAAACCAGTTTGAAAAATATGACCTCAAAACATTAATAATATTTTTGCAAGACGTATTAGTTTCATGCTATTATTGGCAGTACGAGTACTGTTGTTAATGCATTTTCTTGGCGGATATTAAATGGAAATTGACATTCATATACACTTACACTCGACGTATATGTAGGTTACTAACAAAATACTCATTACATTTTCCGTGTAAAATTACATTTAATATCTATTAATATGGAACTAAAATGTTAATTACTAAATGCAATGTAAAGAACACTTTATATGAATCACATACCCGTTTTACAGAACGTTATATATTAACACAATCATTTGCTGGTAGACCTATAAGTTCTGGCATTCTCTAGTAGACTGTTTCCTCCCCTAAGCCTTGCTCTCCACAAGGTACCAGACGGCCAATCCACACTATCTACGGTACGTGCGGTAGTTACAGCGTTCTACTTGATCATAAGTGCGTTGAGCATCCTTTCGTGTGGAGCTTGGCGTGGCAAATGACATCGGATCAAACCCGGAAGTTGTGTACCAAAGACTTGTCTGTAAGGTGTTTTTACACGGATGTCTTCAGTACTCAGAGGTAAAAGTCTGACAATGGTGGGGTTAGTGTCGGTAATGGTTGTATTGTGTTGTCTTTGTCTGACTAATTCCTAGCCGCCTCATTGTCAGGGGATACTAGAAGAATAACCAAACCAATAAATTGTATAACACTAGTATCCATGCAGTACATTATAATACTCTGGTTTGATAGTTGTTTTATAAACATCAGTAATGGTAAATAGTTTTGTTTCCAGACAGATCTATGTCTAAACCTTGTCAAGTTAACTGTGCTTCCAGACATATCTATGTCTAAACCTTGTCAAGTTAACTGTACTTCCAGACATATGTCTAAACCTTGTCAAGTTAACTGCGCTTCCAGACAGATCTATGTCTAAACCTTGTCAAGTTAACTGTGCTTCCAGACATATGTCTAAACCCTGTCAAGTTAACTGTGCTTCCAGACAGAGCTATGTCTAAACCTTGTCAAATTAACTGTGCTTCCAGACATATCTATGTCTAAACCTTGTTAAGTTAACTGTGCTTCCAGACAGATCTATGTCTAAACCGTGTCGGGATATCCTCATATTTATCAGATGTTCCTTTTGTAAGACAGCATGCATTCCAATGTGTCAGACAGCATGTATTCCAATGTGTCAGACAGCATGTAGACTAATGTATTCTAATGTGTCAGACACCATGTATTTCCATGTCAGACATGTTTAAAGACATGTCCACGAGCTATTATTTACCATAATATTATGTCATATTCGACGCTCTGCTAATTCCAAGAACCATTACGTTTGTGTGTTATCTGATCGAACATGGGCAATGCACGCTGGACCACAGGCACTTGAATCAGGCCATTATTAAAATATATATATATGTATAGTTTTTAATATATTGTTTTCTTTTTGTAGTTTTATTTAAAATATATTCTGTTAAAAAAAAATTAAAACAACAAATATTTAAAAAAACAATATAAATCGCCATCGACAAGTGCCTGTGGCTGGACGCAATCTTGTCGGTGTAAATATACCATTGAAATACATCAGACACGATTATGGCTGAGGTCAAAGAAATTTTGATAACGAAACGAACCCAGAAACATTCCATATAACATAATAAATATGATCCTAAGGGTATTCCTAATATAGGCTATGTGGAAGATAGTCTACAAAGAATTCATCACTATATATAATTTGTATGCCCTTTCTTAACCAACCAGGGACCACTCTTAAGGACGAACATTCTATAAAATAATTACACGCCACTGGAATTTCTCTGAATGTCAGCCACATGTGTAAGATGACAAGAAATACGAGCGTATTCTAGTTGCTGATGACATTATGAAACCCAAATGTAATATGCCTTATCAGCAAATGCCCTGAGCAATAGCGTCGTTTCATCCGTCTTAACTCTTGTGTAATACCGCGGTACTGAAGACGTAGTTTGCTATGGAGAGACTGGCCAGACTGTTACTATGAGTTAGTAATAATGATTATAGACGTTCGCTTCCGAACTGTGGTAATAATGATTATAGACATTCGCTGCGGAACTGTGGTATTCAATATGATGTCTACGAATTCCTGAACAATGGCACCATGTGACGTGAAGAGTTGCCAAAATATATGCCATTTATTGACAGATCTTATCATCAAATCTGATCGAGGTATATTTTATTCGTCATAGTACATAAGTGCACATTGTATATTTGTATGGCTAGGATTATTACAAATATCGCAACTTGAGACACACATGATTGCAGAGTAATATGTCTATGGAACCATTAATCTTGGTGTGTTTTTGCAGATGGGTGTAATCTACCATTTCAGAATAACACGGATTGAAAACCAATTATTGTGTACTTAGTATGTAAATATTGAAAATACTGTTAATTTTAATATGCACGATGCAAGCATTACCACACATATGGGGATTGATCGTCTGAAGGTATGCTTCAGAATACCATATGTCATTCATTATTGCGTATTGAACTCTCGATAGCTCTTATGATCCGAGATTCAGTATTCCTCCGTGAATGCTAACTCATCGCGTATTAGCTTATTTGTTTGTGTCGTATTAAAAATGCTTGGCATCCATCTGATACGAAAGTGGTTGCCATTATTTTCACTTGGCGTTCATACTTAACCTCTTTCCCCAAGACTCACGAATCCTTTCTGGCAGATCATGACTACCTATCGATTTCTTGATCCAATAATATGAATTGACCTCTATTAACATCTTCAATGCGTGTACAACGGTCATGTCTGCAGAACGACATGGGTATCATTTCACGAAGCTATACTATCCAAACTAAGAGACCATAACGGTCGCTTTGCCGATAACTAATACACTGCAAAGATAGCGCTGTGGCTAGCCTTGGCCCATATGCTTATATTTTCATTACTCACTACGAAATTGTCAATGTAGTTTTTCTAAGTTTCAAGATTGTTCTATAATAACAAGGTCAGAATAATGGCGTACATATATCGAAACTTTAATAACAATACCATTAAACATGTAGGCATTCTTCATCCCATTGACATCACCATTTTTTCAGACTATTAATTCCCATGGAATTCCTCTCAGCAATGGAATATATCTAATTTGGTTGACATGACCATATTGGAATCGCACCAAGAACAATGTTCACAAAAACTGGGCCCCCATACAACACTTTAGCTTCAATGATGTTAATTAATCCTAGACGCGCGACCTGTCTAACCGTCGGGAAATAGCCTCAGATGTAAATTAGAGCATTGTGTGCGTGTCTCCTGGAACATGTCAAAGTACACGGAGCTCTTGACATCCACGCGGAGTCCATTTCCAAACAGTTTTCCGCCCTGAACTGTTCCCTCCGGACATAGCTGGTGATCCGTGCGTCCTCTGGGCGTCATCAGGAAGAGGATGGTGGCGGTAGTCACTGGTCGACAGACTCGGTTACTCCTAGCCAGCCAAAATTTACTAGTGACCAACGGTAAGCTGGCTACATTGTGAATGGGAGGAGTGTTAATGTAGATGACACATACTGTGTCTTGTGTCAAGATAATTTAGTGTCATCCTTTGCCAGGAGTGTTTGTGCTGTCGTAAACAGACTATATTCGGAACAAATATATTGGATTTGAATGTAGGACATAATCATATTTACCATGACATCACACATTTCAGATATATACTATAAATCACGAACGTAATGTGAGCGGAGCGGGATGTAGCGCAGTGGTAGAACTGTTGGACTTCGGAGCAAAAGGTTCCAGGTTCAAATCCCGCGAAAGTTACCTTATTGACGCGATATTGATAGGATGCAGAGTGACAATACAGTTATCATCATTGGTCTTGTCAGTACCAGCCGGTGCTCGCAGGTTTACTGCAACATTTAGCGCTACGGATGTTGCGGGTTTCCTCCTGTCCTAAACTGACAAGTCGTGATATTAGTGAAATAGTATAGAAAGCGACTCAATTCAACAAACATAAAAATAATAAAAAATAATAATGCAAGCAGGGTATTAATGCGAACAATGCGACCGATGTATGACCGCATTTAGTTGAAGCGTATTAATACCCTTGCCATCATTACCACCATTTTTCTGCCAGTGTTCTTCGTGAGTAATCTTGTCCAAAAGGAATTCGAACTACCAGTTTTAATACCTCATGGCGTATTTGTATTTGTATCCACTTATATACTTGAGATTTATCACTTACTCGTGTATGAGTGTCAATATTTACATAATCGGAAGGATACCATTACTGAGTGATTGAGAAATATATTGACACTAACTGACCCTAATTTTCGGGTTCCTGAATAAGCAAATTAGTCGAGACACCGGTGGCTAATATTCAACACTGAGCTAGACGCCTATTGACACCATTTCCAAGGACATGGCGCCATTATAGAATTGCAGACAAAAACATCATGTGATGCATGGACACTTCAAACAAAATATTTATTTGGCAAATTTGGTGATTCCATCAAGTTATCTTCCTGAACATAGACCTTAATAGAGCCAAAGCTTGACTTAGAACTTGATTGTTAATGTAAATTTAAAGCTATTATATCACTGAGAGAGAGAGGTTTCACCATGTTTTTACTTTTTACCCTTACCAAATGTGAACAATTTACCACCGCGAGACTGAAACACAAATCGATATTCTTAGTAGATAAATATTTAATAAAGACTAGACTTTTCCCAGTAATAGCATAAGGTGATGTGTGAACTATGTGTCCTTGCCATTAGGTAAGTATTAACATACATACTTATTCTGTGAACGTTCATTTCAAGAATACATATTTTATTACGTTATGATAAAATGACATGGATACGTATTTACCTTCATCTGCTACGCTTGGAATTGATATTTACATGCACAAGGATTACAGACACTGGATTTCCACGGCTACCATTTGACGTTTCATGCGTATTTCAATATGTATACTATTGAAATGAATAATGCACGTTAATGTGGGGAATGCGTCGTGGTAGCTTTACAATCGGACTTGGGAGACACAGGTATACTGGTTACGGGCTTATTATCGCATTAAATTTGAACGTTTTCCTGGATATGTTCCTTAATATGTACCTCAACTTCATTATACTTACTATGGCACATGTATAAGTTATAAACCACTAAATTATCTGAATTTCCCGCCAGACGGAGGTTTCGTACCCAAGTCAGTACAGCATAGATGGGATTTCTGGCCCTGGATTGGTTGT
>JAUTBV010154827.1:0-10394 GCA_032361325.1 Lepetodrilus fucensis | reverse complement strand
ACGATGTTCTATTGAATATCAACTTTATGTCCCTCGTGAAATAATTTTATTTGCACTCGCTAAAGCTCGTGCAATAACATTATTCCACTCGGGACATAAAGTTGATATTCAATAGAACATCGTGTAATATCCTCTATACACACGTTAATAGAATAGAAATAAAGGGAGGGGGGTGCGGGCTGAAATCATACCGAAATTATGCATGTTAAATAACTGTTAATAAAATGCATATGATCACACATATATATGCCTACTCAATAGAAACAATAAGTGACGAAACCCACCCGGACAAAAGCCAAACACCCCCCCCCCCCACCCCCCGGCCAAAAACCACCCGAACACTGGTCATGATACAAAACGATTCTGTATGTTAATATTTTAGAAGCATTAAATTTGTTAGTGTTCCTTATATATGCCACTCAATGTCAGAAGCCGCTCAATGAGTGAAGCGCCAGTCAATTAATTAATTAATTAATATAATCATGTACATGTATATCCAACATAAGTTGAAGCACCTGTGTGCAACAGTCATCTGTGGTCAGCTGGTGATGGAAATAGATCCATCGAATATACTCTGATAGGCCTCAGCCACTGCATTCGGTGGAAGTCAACTAATGTTCCAATTATTTTAAATCTGCATTCTTAATATAAGATTGTTGTGTGAATATGCAAAATTTAAAAGTAATTACTATGGGGTGTTTTGTTTTGTTGTTGTTGTCCGGGATGGCTTTTGTCAGGAAGTGCTTTTGTCCAGGTGGGGTTTAGTCCCGGTGGTTTATGTCCTGGAGTGGTTTTGTCCGTACACCGCTTTCCTCGGCTTGAGGATTCGTCTGGTATTCTTCTTCCAATGTAATGTGTCTGAAAGTTCTTTGAAGAATTAGTCCACCTGTAAACTGTAGGCGTTTGGGGATTAATTTTGTATGATATTATATAAAATCATGTTCCTTTCCCCCAGGTGTGAATGGAACGACGATGTCACCATCGGAATACAGTATTGAGGAAATCGCCAAGAACAACTACGATGGGAGTGTATGGGTGATAGCAATATTTGAAGGAAGACTGGACTACGCAATCAAGATTATCATCCCGGAGAATGAAGTCACCGTCAAAGATGATCTTGGCAGAGATATCCTCGTATATACAGGAGGAGCCATTGACTTGACTAACTATCCCTACGAAGTTATTGATGTAAAAGGCCTTTCATAAATGTATATTTTGATCGCTTAATTGATACAGACGACAACGCTATGCTATTTAATGTTTAACCGACAAAGAAAATCGATGAAGTGAGCAGTGACCGCGTGATGTGTATTAAAGTACTGTTCTTATTAATAGAGTTCCAATCAATATGTGCATGTATGTTAAATATGAAAGCTGTTTTAGTGTATATTAGTGAGTCCCATAGTGACTCCCACAGAACATCATTGTCATCAATATCTTACCATTATCAAATCATAAACTGTTTCCAGGTGCGACTAATTCTTAGAAAGTTAGCTAAACTGAAAGTAGAACATTATTGGAAATCAATCGATGAAGTGTGCAGTGATCAGGTGATGTGTATTCAAGGCATACTATTCACTCATTTAGTACACATCCCAGTACACATCCCAGCCAGTACACATCCCAGCCAGTACACATCCCAGCCAGTACACATCCCAGCCAGTACACATCCCAGTTTAACAGGCTCAAATCCTTCCCCCTAAATTTCACTCTAGAGTGCTGTGAGCTTCAGTTTCTAGTTCTACTCTTGGAGTTAATAAAAAAGCAATAGTTTAGATTGTCAAATGTTTAATCCATCAAGAAACAGCAATTATTAGCAAAATGTGCTTTACAAAAATACCAGCTGGTAGTTTCTCTGTCAATCTCAAGGACCGAGGAGTCTATACTCACAAACGTTCTGGAATGGTATGGTATGGAAGAACTTCTCAATGTTGTGCACATACAAATACATAAATTGACGGCAATCTGTAGATTGACTTCATTAGTAAGCAGTCCATGTATGAATATCCCCTAGTTCAGTCTACAGCTTCGGCAAGCATAATGGACAAATTTAAATGTAATTTATTAGTAAAATAAATTGTGTCGTGAATTGCGTATCCAAGTTGACGCAATCTACTAGTATGCATCATAGAAATGGATTCAAGTATTTAAACACCGTGGACGTTCTACACATTTTGAAATAGATTATTAATAGAACCCATCCTGTAATTATAAACATTTACGACACTTTTGTATTTGTTTCCTGTCTGTCACAAAGTTCAAGAGTAAAATAAGCTATGAGAGGCATTTTTATTAGATTATTTGTGTATTCATTATCACTGCAGTGTCTTTGATATCACATTTAGTATGTATAATGCGATATTATAAAAGAAAATATATAGTTCGTTGTTTCACTGCTTTACCTGGTATTTATAGTATGGCTGTAGATCTATAGCATAACTGATTTAAATCAACACCATAAGTTATGTTGCAAGGGTAGGCACACTATATTCATTTCTGTCACATGGATGAAGAAAGTTAGAAAGTCGAACAAAAAGTTTACGTAATTTAACACACTAAGTTAGATACTTTGATTTACCGATTTAGGTGTTAATAAACTAATCGATTCCATCATTAATATAATTAGTTGAGCACGTATTTGTGGAAAATTGTGGAAAGATCATTGTTTACGTTTTTATTATGTACATTGGCTGTTAAAGCCAAAGTTGAAGAGAATATTCTAGAGTGAATGTGTGTGTGTGTGTGTGTGTGTGCGTGTGTGTGCGTGCGTGTGTGTGTGTGTGAGGGAGGGGAGAGAAAGATCGAGACAGAGATAGAGAGCACAGAGACTCAGAGAGAGGGAGGAATAGAAAGCGTAAAAGAAGGAGTGAGAATATATATTGATGGAGAAAGAGAAAAGAGGCACAGGTTGTGTACACTGAATGCATGAGAACAGAGAATGTACATGTATAATAGACGTCACCAGAAACAAGTACACATATGTTGAAGTATATATTGTATGTAGACCGTTTTAGTTCATTTATATATATATAAATGTTTTACTCAATGTCGTATAGAGTCTGATACTGGTGTCATGGGCGCTGGTTCAAGCTGACGGAATGATTTCTTGGGGAAATAAAATGGTTCAACTCCGCCCACTTACAATGATGTGCTGAGGGTGCTAAAAGAACCTATAGGCTGTACATATCACGTTATATTACATATACAGCAAGTATATATACAAGTGTATGCTGTGAAGGGTGCGCATGAAGAATGACAACTGTACAGTACTGAACACCGCATCCATTGGTATTGTTACGCTGTTGAAAGTCAGTGGAGTTTTGACTATTTGCAATGTTGAAATTGATGATGATACAAGGCTAATGTTCACTCACAGCTGTGTTGATGGTCAGACGTGTACACATTGGTACCAGGAATTGCGTGTATGACACACAAGTCTCCTTAACATATTTGACGGATATTAAGCAGACACCATCCTCGAAACCCCGGTCATTATGACTATATATACAATATTTAACGGAATCTTGATAGCTTGTGTTTCGAGGATGAGGAGAGACACACCTCCTGTTCTCGAGGATGGCCAGGCAGTGCTAGTGTTGTAATACATTACGGGGAGTACGTCGCGCCGTTGAGGAAGATCGTATCCTATCGTGGTATGCTTGAACAACATGCTATTGATCTCTGAGAACAAACATTCCACACTTGACATACACGGACTTCCTCGAAACCCATACGGTATCTTGTCTGACATAAATATCAGATGACCGATTCTTTTCTGTGGGTAGAATATCGATCACTGAAATCACATCCCTGATGATCCTACAGAAGACCGTGGAAGAAGTCGTATGCTTGGTCACATGAATTACATCCACAATATGGCCTTGCTTGGTTGCTCTGTCACAGAGTGCTGTTGTAGGTACGATGTATTTGCTAAGGACTTGATCCTTGTCGTGGCGCACAATTAAAACAGATCAACACAGTGGATTACACATCCTTTCCATAGGATATATTCCAACATGCAGTACCACCATTTGTATCTCAACCCGTGACGGCTTGCCAAGTTACTATGGTATATCGTGTGTGGCAACTGAGAATACTGTTATGTAACTAAGCTTCCAACTCGTATGACGATCCAGATGTCCGAGTATCACATTCACATAATGGTCGGCAACACATGATCAGTCCTTCAATAGGAATCGCTCTATCTTGATTTCGTTTGTTATCACAGTGATAGTGTTAGTCACACGTGGTCTTCAACAGCAAGTTCTTGGCTGTCCATGAGTTCCCATGTTCAGCAGTACCTGGTGCCTTAGCCTTGGTATGAAAAATACGATACCAGTCTCCACTCAGAGTCCAACAGATTGTATACGACACCACCGGGTCAGAGACAGTAGACTAGCCAATAAATTATATTGAAAATAATAAATAGAATTGGGAATAATGCGCGAGATATTTTGTCCGCCATCCGGGCTCTTTGCGTCTTCAGCTTGTCTTGGAAATACACCATCCGCCGATTTGCGCTCCATGTTATCTGGAATACAAAGGGAAAGACGGGTTGTTGGTGACTAAGAATAAATAAGTATTTAAAAAGTTATTACTACGTTGTTGGCCATATGGATACGAACCGATATCTAGTAAATCACAATAATATTGTAATACTCAGATGTTATAAACATAATAGTTAATACTCAATAGTTAATACTTGTTAGGCAATACCAGACACCGTTATACCGGGGTACAGTCTGACCGCGAGGTTACGACACTGTTTACAATAAGATTTTAAGCTACATTCAGTTGTTTTGGTTTTTCTCAAATTGCCATACTAAATTTGGGGCATGAAAACGTACTCAAAGAGTTTCGTAACCTTGTGGCCAGCTTTCAACACGTATTTGAACTTGGAGCTATGCTATGTGACCAGGGTTGTGCATATTTTAGGTAACACCAGCATACATATATCTGACATTTGACCACATAAATTAGCACAGCACTTGACTGAATGTGATAGCGTGGTGTTTGCAACACTTGACAACGGAGGGGTTAGAACACTACAACACATACGGGGTGTGTGTGTGGTTCAGGCCATGAGTGGTGGGTGGGTGGGTCGGGCCATGAGTGGTGTGTGTGGTTCAGGCCATGAGTGGTGGGTGGGTGGTTTAGGCCATGAGTGGTGGGTGTGTGGGTCGGGCCATGAGTTGTGGGGGGGTGGTTCAGGCCATGAGTGGTCGGTGTGTGGTTCAGGCAATAAGTGGTTTGTGTGGATCAGACCGTTGGGTGGTATCGTCAATGTATTCCCCAGTAGGCGTCAATGTATTCCCCAGTAGGCGTCAATGTATTCCCCAGTAGGCGTCAATGTATTCCCCAGTAGGCATGTGGGCGTGTTAGCACACTACCTATCTGAATGACTGTATGTGAACGAGGACCAGCTGGTAGTAAGATAGATACAGATGCCTCTGTATAGTGGACTTAGGTTGTGTCTATGGATGTGACACGGACATTATGGTTCATTGGCTTGGGGATGTTTTGCAGATAGACACAGCAACATAACAAGGGAACCTGAAGCACATACTTCAAGTGATGCTGTGTGAGGCGCATACTTCAAGTGATGCTGTGTGAAGCACATACTTCAAGTGATGCTGTGTGAAGCGCATACTTCAAGTGATGCTGTGTGAAGCGCATACTTCAAGTGATGCTGTGTGAAGCACATACTTCAAGTGATGCTGTGTGAAGGGAGATGTGCTGGTATTTAGAGTTAGGAATTTGTGGTGATGGTGGTGGTGTGGATTGTGTGGTCGTGTGGGGTGTGTGGGGTGCGCCGGTGTCGGTTTCTACCTTCTGAGGAGAGCTCGGTGGCTGAAACATATCACCAAATACCTCACCACGGACCATCCTGTTGCAATTCTTCAGGATAAAAACAAAGTACATATAGTTTTATTTAGTTGACTTATAAGTCTACTATACGTGCATTGTGCAGTGCATCTTCTCAAAATTATGTGTCCTATTCCACGTGTATTACATGATTAACCATTCTATAACGTACACTAACATACCTTTTCTTCAAAAAATATATTATTCTATACTTTTCAGTTTACAATCTACAATTGATATATGTCGAAATCAATTATTAATATTATTACCTTATTTATCCCAAAATATGTGCACGAACTTCATAAAGATTGTAATGTCAGCATTTGCCAACCATCTTGATTACCACCGGGTAGTAACTAATTCATATATATATATATATATATATAATATTTATATGTACCATTGTACCACCGTGGGTGGTATTAAGGGAATGAACTCTGAACTGAACTATATACAATAATACATAATGTAACTACCTCTTTATCTTTGTATCTGTCGTCATGATGTAGATGTCCATTGGTATCCCTCTCTCCCATGACGGACTCACGACGTCGTTTCTCCACTCTGGACTGCACGTTGACGTAAGCGAACTCCAGCAAAGACGCGAAGACAAAAAACAGACACATGGACATCCAGACGTCAATGGCCTTGATATAGGACACCCTAGGGAGAGCGTTCCTGGCCCCAGTACTCTGGGTAGTCATGGTAAGGACGGTGAGGACACCCAAGGACACCCGGGCAGGTATGGCGTGAATGTCGATCCAGAAGGACACCCAGGAAAGCATGACGATGAGAACGGATGGAACGTAGACCTGCGCGATGAAGTACCCGAACAGCCGAGTCAGTTGGAAGTCGGCGTGTAAGCATGAGAAGTTCCCTGTAACAGGAACAATACTAGGGATCCACTTTAGTTAGAAAACTAACTTTCCTCTAGTCTTTAAAATCATGTCGGAGTGATTGCAGAGTGCACAGAGTTATTCATCTTGATGCTAGGCCTACTTATGATATGCATGTCTCATACAACATACACTCCCTTCACCCCGCCAGGATTATACTTAGAACCTTCTGCCTATAACTATTTGCACTTTGTAATCTGGTAATAGTTTTAAATATCTGTTCAAGAAATAATATACAGCTTCGTGTGAATCTGATCCAATGGCAACCTCCGGTGCAATAATGACATCAATGTCAAAGACATCCAAATCACATGATTTAACTAATACATTATTCATCATGATGCTACTTCTGAAATGTATGACTCATACGACATACACTCACATCAACCCGGCATGATTAGCTTTAGAACCTTCTGACTAGGCTTCAGATCCGTTACGGTTAACTTCTTGTGTACACCATCACTACTTCCAGACATCGCTTACAAGACGCACACACATAGCCACGTACATACCTATTATCATGGACCCAGAGTTGTTTTCGAACTCGCAATGTCCAGCTTCCTTGAATTTCACGTTGAACCTTGGCAGAGTCATCCCGCTCCTCAGGAGGATAGGAGTGTCGTGCCATAGCAGCTCCACGTTCTCCGCCGTGTAGCTGTCTGCAACATCCGCAAACATGACAGTAAACACAAGCATGCGGGTACCCACCATGACAACAGACAGAAGCATGCGGGTACCCACCATGACAACAGACAGAAGCATGCGGGTACTCACCATGACAACAGACAGAAGCATGCGGGTACCCACCATGACAACAGACAGAAGCATGCGGGTACCCACCACGACAACAGACAGAAGCATGCGGGTACCCACCACGACAACAGACAGAAGCATGCGGGTACCTACCATGACAACAGACAGAAACATGCGGGTACCTACCATGACAACAGACAGAAGCAAAACGGTACCTCTGTAGGTATTTTCAAAAGTCAGGTATACAACCATGAAAATCGTAGACGGAGACCTACTGGTACCCATTTAACTGTTTGCAGCATATACCCCATAATAACAATAGGACATAATGTTATCCGTGTAGTTGTATGCAACTCACCCTATTACGACAACAGATAGACATAGTGGTACCCGTGAAGCTGAATGAAACACACCCCATTATATTATAACAATAGATATAATCTGATACGTACTCTCAGCAGAGTCGTCACACATTAAACATGTATTATTATATGGTACATAAATATAGTATAGAGACCAATCTCAGACACGGTAGAAACAGTGGTGTTATTTGATGACACTTGTGTTATAAGTATGCCACACAAGTAATACTCTCGTACTTAATCCAGTTGTTAAAAGCACTTCATTATACTTTCATTACATGCATTTAAATTATTAAATCCACGTAAAGATCATGATAAATTACTTTATTATTATAATATTTATGGGATGGTACTTAATGAAATGTCAATTCTATACCTTTATTTTCGCATAGTCAGTAGTATATATATTTAGTTAGTTGCACGACATCGAGTGAACTGAAAACACTCTTCTGATGAAAACACACATCGCAGTATGAACACATACAGAACGTAATACCTTGAGGCAGTAATATGCGAAGTGCCTCAAATATGTGCGACAGCAATGACAGCTGCGTTACTCAGAATAACATGTATCAGAGAGAAGTCGTACTAGATTAATATCATTCGGACGTCAGATTTACAAGCAAAGCTTTTAACGACAAGCCGTCAGATTGCCGGAGCTATAGGTGCACTTTGAATAATGGCAATGTTGTTCTAACACTTACAGCTGCTGATGTTGAGGGCACAGAGTTGGGTGTCGTGTGGATACTTCTGAAGATGCATGTCACAG
Organism: Lepetodrilus fucensis; assembly: GCA_032361325.1. NCBI lineage: Eukaryota > Metazoa > Mollusca > Gastropoda > Lepetellida > Lepetodrilidae > Lepetodrilus > Lepetodrilus fucensis. The sequence goes on along the minus strand of JAUTBV010154827.1, from coordinate 1,749 downwards.
CTCAAGGTCATGGAGATCCTGGACAGAAAAGCATCAGTGACGTCAGTATTGCACCGGAAGTTACCATTGCATCTGATTCACATGAAGCAGTATACATTTGAATAATTATTTTTAAACTATTAGGAGGGTATTTGGTGTCTGTTTCTCATTGAACATTGCAGTGCATCTCATTTTGCAGTTTATAGAGCTAGCTTACAACACTGCAGTGGGTATTGCTAGTTATTTAGTGTCTGGTAGTTCACCTCATACTGTAGTGTAGGCCTCTCTAAGCTAAGATGCACACGGAGATTCCCTAAAGAATTTTATATGTGCCTACTCCAGCAGGGAGAGGGTTAATGCCTGATGCTAACCTCATAGTGTAGTGTAGCCCTCTCCATGCTAGAAACAACCAGAGATGTCCTAAAGAGCTTTAGCTGTGCCTAATTCAGCAGTGAGATGGTTACGGTCTGGCACTCACTCCTTACTGTAGCATAACCCTCTCCATGTTGGAGGCAGCCGGAGATGTCCTAAATAGCTTTATCTGTGCCTAATCCAGCAGGGAGAGGATTACGGCCGGGTACTAGCCTCATACTGTACTGTAACCCTCTCCATGCTAGAAACAACCAGAGATGTCCTAAATAGCTTTATCTGTGCCTAATCCAGCAGGGAGAGGGTTACGGCCGGGAACTTACCTCATGCTGCAGTGGATGGTGCCATTGGGATAGAGATGCAGCAATTTGTTGGGGACTGTGACGTCATGCATAATGGCCTCCTTCTCGTTGACAAAGTACAAGTCCGGCATCCAGATGTGAGACATTAACTTAGTGTCCACCTCAATGCGGGTCATGTTTGACCGGTCAGTCCATTCCAGACGGTGGTCCGTCCAGTTCATCCTCAGGTAGATACTCATGGAGTAGTCCTGCTCCAAACAAAGGGAGGTAACTTGAAGGAGAGTCCAAGTGTGGCAGAATCAGAGAACATGCATACATAACTCATAGGACATAATATTTGAAAGAGGTACCAATTATGTCACTTAAAGGTATCCTCATGTAATTAATGCATAAGGTACCGGACCTGTAGTAAACAGGCAATATGTACTTAGCTATATTGATACCGATATTGAGCATGTCCCACCATGCGAGTTATTAGTGATACTTTTGTAGGCCAATACTATTGTCTGTTTACGTCTTTGTGTGACAATGTGTATAAGAAATGATGACTGATGGTATGCCTACTACTAATCTCTACTACTAATCTACAGCATGCTTTCTAAAATTAAAATAATAATAATAATAATAATGATAATAATAATACTAATAATAATAATAATGATAATAATAATAATAATAATGATAATAATAATACTAATAGCAGTAGGAGCTAGACACTATTATTTAATGTAACGTGGAAATATTATTAAATGTAAGTAATATGATACATCGAAGCATATGCATGTACATGGCAGAGACACGATGTTGATTGAATACTTAGGAACTGACAGGAATTGTTTCGCTGTTCAATGAAGAATGTACCATGTTGAAGGGCTGGACATTCTAATGTTAAAACTAATATGCCATAATATCATTAGAACTCTTTAATCGTTACTATTCCAGTCAACAGCGGAAAAAAATATAGTCAATTAATTTAAAACGAACCACACACATTTGGAAGAAACTTTAATATTATGACCATGTTCGAAGTTCCAAACAACGGGTTGTCTACGTAATGTGGTATGCTTTCTTACTATGCATATGTATATATCTATATATA
>JAUTBV010154816.1:0-10395 GCA_032361325.1 Lepetodrilus fucensis | reverse complement strand
TCAAGCGTAATTAGTCTCAGATCGAAATTCGTTTGTCCATTATACAGGTCAATCAACTGTGATAGTATGCCTTTAATTGTTACTGTTAGTATCAGTAATATTATGTGTAGCATATGTTTAAATATAGAATGCGCCAAATTCACGATGCATGATCACAGCCATTGTCCGGAGGATCAGTGTGCATTCACCTTTACTCTTAACTCCCTGAGGAGTATGCAACTTGGTGCCGTTTTTCAGTAATATAAGGTTACCATTCACGTTGCCATCTCATCATATATACGTACGGTGTAGCAAGCATTCACTGCTGGGCGAAGAGGTATGCGTGTGTTATAGCTTACATGTAGACATACGTGAATATGTGTGTATCCACATCAAATTATATTTCCCAATGAATTGCTTATTTTTATTTATTTTTAAAATTATTTTTGTGTACGCATTCACTTTTCTGAGGATATAATTATAGTCATATCCATGTTTCCGGTACCATCACGTCAACTATTGAGGCCATTCACGGCATTTTGAATGAAAGTGATGTCTTCCGTTTATTTAACAGCTCTGTTAAATGTACAACAAATATGGGTTTGTGTTAAGATTATTATTTCAAGTAGGGTCTATAAGTACTCGTACAAAACCAGCATGATGCAGGCCTGTAGTGATGTCAACGTGACAATAGTACTAGCAGTGTGTGGATATGAGAAATAGCCATACTGCCTGAAATCACCCACCACGAGGAAATACTTTCCTCGGAGTAGGAGAATAGCTATATCATATTTTTTATGACAAAATATTTAAATTATTTGTGAACAGAACATCAAGAATAGGCTACTTTGATATTGATAACGAAGTTTCAACACAAGATGTAGGCTACTCTGGCAATGGTGCGTGGACTTAATTAAGCTACTACATGTATTATGTACAATGTAGGCTATATCCGACCTCGAGGTAAATCAGACATTTATAGCTGTTCATAACCCAATGCAATACATAAGTATAAATAAGTTTGAAGTAGCCTATTATAATAATCAGGGGTAGGAATAAATGTAAATCTCCAGATAGCCAGGAGAGCACTTTATTCTGGAAACTAGAGTGCCATCCTAAACATCTAAGGGCCCTTAATTTTAATGAAAATTAAAAATTATAATTAATAAAAGATTATTCAATCTGTTCAAGGTGATTCTTGTAAAGGATGACCTTTCTTGACAATAATTATAACAGGAAAGCATTACACCTCGATTGAACATTGATTTGTTTATATAATACTTAGCAGTTTAAAAACCCAAAACAGAACGGACTATATTGAAAATCATGAGGTCCCAACGGGCACGTCAGAAATTAAGTTAGCATGCCCGACAATGATTTTAAGTGCCTTTGGCCCGCGGGCAGACGTTATTTCTATACCCTGATAATAATTACATTGTACATTTCTAGTTCGGATGTATGGCATTGTCAAAAATTAGCTTTTAATGATCATGAATGATGCAATATGCCATAAAAACAAATATATAATAACTTTTCTATACTTACAAGCGAAGTAATATAGGCTATATATATAGTTCATGAAGCCAGTGTGTGTAAAGTGTGTAGGCCTATCGTTCATGAGAAAGCTGTCAAGTTGATGTAATCTGAGATACCTATATATAAATGTAACACAAACTATGATTTATTGATTGCATGCATATGTGTAGCATTTATCACCCAATACTGCATGGGGCACCTATATAATATATCGCCTATTGGCATATCATATAACAATGTACATATATCATAATCTTCCCATTGTAATTAAATTATCTTTATGACATTGTAGACGTACGGATTGATAGTGTGTGATACATATATAACCATCGTGTTAAAGTTGTGTCAACATACCATGTTTATTCTACATTATACTGCACTGTCCACAGAGTAATATAAAAACACCTATTCTATACGCATATACTTATGCTGCATATAAGCCTACTATAAACACTCATAAGCCAATGGTGACCATATATTATCAATAAAAATATAAATCGAAACACGGTTGGGATATATTCAACTTTTAATTCTTATCTACAAAGAAATCAGACATCATGCATGGATAAAACATCATAATATACACGTGTTCATGTAATCACAACCATTTCACACGTCACAATCCTGAGTACTGGCTATAAAGCAATGAAAGACGGTTTGCATGGTATTTCTATCAAACACAGGCATCAGATACACAACAGCATGCAATTCTTTTTCAGAGTATGGAAAATTGTGCCACATTATACCATTAAAGCATCAAAGATTATATACTAGTATATATAGAGTGCATTTGAAATAAATGGAAACCATTACGTGCCGATTTAAGTTACTATCTGGTGGTACCCTGTTCTTCAAGTTGTCTTCGGGACTACATAGTAATTATTAAATTAGGATTTGTGGTGATGATGATGATGATGATGATGATGTGTGTGTGTGTGTGTGTGTGTGTGTGTGTGTGTAGAGTTACGCGTTTGTAGTTATATAGGTACATATACGGTTCTTATCCGGGATCAAGCTAAAGATAGCTTTATAGACAATTCAAATTCACAGGCACAATCACACTTTAAATGTGAATTCATTATTTTGTTCCAACCCGTGTCGGATACTCAAATACAAGTAATCTGAAGTATCATCTAAATAATATTGCAGACACCTTTAATTACGACCAGAGAAGCGTGGGTTTGGTTGTTATGGTCGAGCTGATCATAATAATGTAGTATTATAATTAGTTCATAAACGTGACGCATAGTATTAGTGTATGCTTGTGTATCGGACAGCGAACGTGTCTGTGTGTTAATTATTGGGTGGGACAGGTTGTGATCACATTTTGTTCCGATGATATGATCTGATATAGTATTGACTATTGTGGTCTATGTTATATACCAGATATAGGGCTCAATAAGGAGCAGTCGAACGAAGCGTATATAAATCACGGTGCTACCAATGTCTGTGACACTCCTTGAAGTAACATGCATGTATAGGCCTACCGGACACGGTCATCGTATACTCATGACACTATATCACAGAGATCATAATCAATATCGCTGTCCATTTCTATGCAGCATCATAATATCAAATTGCTATCGATCGTTTCATGATACCACGGGAAAGCATGTATAGGTCTTTATCACAGTAAGGATCGTATTAGAGATGTAGTCTACAACTGAGAAGGCGTCATGATACAGGCACACACAAGCGGCGAAGGAACGTTTTGGACCATGTACCTGCTCTGAAGAACGTTGAGCTCATCATTACCAGAGCTGTATCTGACGGTGTGTTTCTTCGTTGTTCTGACAAGCATTCTGAGCACCTTGTGCATGCTTCTGTGAGTCACCTCGTTAACAGCATTTCTTTTGGCAATGGTCGTGGTTTCGATAATCCCTGTGACCTTTGCCTGCCATCGCTAGAGGTTGCTGTGGACGATATCGAAGGCAGTTGACTGGAAGCCGAGTTCGGGCGTGCACTATTGGCAAACTTAAATAGAAAGTTACACACATCGATATGATGCGTAGTTTAAAAAAGAACAGCATCACTACAATGCTACTATTTGAATATCGTAAATGACTTTAAATCCTTTATTAGATTTTGCTGTTCAAGATTAAACTCATTATTTTACATTGAAAGAGTATTATAATTGTGACCTGTTTGCACGACAATAATTAGCCTGAGATCCATCTAACTTTCCCTGCCAACCATACTCTGAAACATCCGTCATTGGTGTTAACATTAGGTACATGGTCTTTCTTTCAGAGAATACCTACCAACCACAAGCTACTTGGGCTATCCGTGGGCTTTACCCTGACCAAAAGGTAGCTTACAGTCAGCAGAGAATACTAGACGAATCTCCGGCTAAAGATTAATCTACGTATATTCATTTCGGGGTTGAACACAACTCACCTCTTCATAATAACTGTAGATATTGTTGGACACGTTTGGCTTGGTAGGAAGCTGCGGCACTGATGCCCGTTTACCCTGCCTTGAGGAAGTCTTCGTGAAGCCATTCACTAACACTGACCCTCCTATACTATTCTGCATGTGTCCGTTACTGACGCTCGTCGCTCCCCGAGTCAGGGCTTTCGGAGGTAAGGGTGGCTGAGAGTGACAACTCATTGACCTGGACCTGTGATCCACGATCATTGGCTGTTGGGAACTGAACACACGGTTGAAGTTGCTGTCTCTGTTGCTCAGTTCCATACGATATCTCTGGACTTCCCGTCGTAAGTGTTCCAGCTCTTCATTATGGTTCTGAAAGTATTATGCATATATGTCATCATTATCTCCCATCACCGGTAACTCCACTCCATGTACATATACCCCTTACATTCATTAAACCTGGTTGTTCTTGAAGAAGACCATGTGAACGACCTCAGTGACCTCAGCCACCTTCTTGGACATCCGGAGCTCCCACATTCTCAGCTTCCCCACGACTCCAGACATCTCTGGTGCATAGTTCTGTGTAGTTACGACATTACATGGATGTATGGGTTAGATGGAGCGTATATTGTCGCTGTTATGAGAGAAGGATGTTTCATGTGTATCCAAAATAGCTAACCATGGCCAAATAAGATTAGCATATGCTTACATTCACTATACCTGAAATAACAACTGAAAGTATATGAATATTTGATGTTAACCTTGTTACTGTAAGGTCAATCTTGAAAAGGACATATTTAATATATAATGACTGGATCATGGGTGGTTCTATAACTAAATAATATGCTTTGCTAGTACTTTTATCACTTCTCACGTACTCCACCTGTGACATGGCAATACTATATACTCACCATAAAGGTCGGAGCACTTCTCGGCGTTTTACTAGCTTGTGTAGCCACTGCTTCAGCCACACGCCTGTTGAAGTCCTTCTTCAGCATCTTCAGCTCAGCCTCCAGGGACTTCACCTTGTACATGTGTTGCTCCTTCATCCTCTGGCTCTCCTCCAGGAGCTCGTGCACGTGAGTCAGCTCTCCCTCCAGCCTCTCGTTGTTCTTCTCGTAATCCCTCACCGTTGACGATACTTCCTTGTCTGAGTCTCTCATCAACCTTTCCAGCTGCGCAACCTGCTTGCGCAGACGTTCAATGTCCTTGTCACGTTTTGAAATCTGGTCGGATTTGAGGTAGAGCTGTTCGGCCACGCCTTGTCGTAAATGCTCAATATCCTTCTGAGCATTGATTAGAAGGTCCCGGATGTTCTGGCATTCTTGTCTCTCGTTAGACAAGAGCAGCTCGGTGTCGGCTAACTTCCGGCTGAGTTCCGCCTCTCGGATTTTGTACTCGTCTTCAAGCATTAATCTGACCCTGTCGCCTTCGGTCCCTAGACGAGTCTTGACTTCTTCCAGTTCTGAAGTCAGACGGTGAAGCTTCTTCTCTGCGTCGTGAATGACGTCACTTATCTCCAGTTCGTAAGCATCCTTCAGAGCCTCGATCTCCACCTGAAATTAAAATCAACAGATGCCTTTTTTTTAAAGGAATCAATGCAATAAAAAAAATAGGTGAGAAGGATACTGCACCATCTGATCCACTGGCACGGCTAATAATCTACTGCATGCTAATAGTATATTGAGTGAATTATTGTTTAACGTCACAGCGGGAATATTGCACCCATGATACGTGACGTGTTTTATATTAAAGGCATTCAACAGTCGCGGAAACATCTTGTTTGCTGCTGATTACACTGCAAAATGAGATTTAACCACGTTTGGAATATCATAGGATACCACAGATTGTATTGCAATCAAGAAGGGTAGACTCCATTACCTCCTTCTCGTGGTTCCTAGTGAAGAGCATGTGAACGACCTGGGTGAGCTCGGCCACCTTCTTGGACATCCGGAACTCGAAGCTTCTCCTCTGCTTATCCATGGCTGCAGGTATATAGTATACCGTCTCTGTCTATTCTTCTACACTTCTCTTGAGCTGGTTCTGGTCAAGCTACCCACTACTTCTAGAGAACAGGCATTGGACCGCATGGCTGACTAGTCGTGCCTGGAGCCAGAGTAAAGCTAGGACGCATTGCCGCGACTTTCTTCTTGTTTCACACTTTTTTATATTCATCCAAACTCCATCTCCCCCGTTACCGAGTTGCTAAAATATACGGGCAATGTACAATTTACAATTGGACGTTACTGATCATATATTAACTCAATATATGTTGAATATCGTTAATAAACGTAATTGGTATATAAACACACACGCACGCACACATACACGCGCACGCGCGCGCGCACACGCGCACACACACACACATCCACACGATATTTGAACAGTTATTCTGGATATTTGCGTTATATAAATGTATAATAATAATAATAATAATAATATAACATGGGTTATCTGTCGCACGGTGATAAGCTACCTTCCAAAGGATATACCATTTCATGTTCTAGTATATCCGTATTAGAGTATGAATGGTTATAAGCTTGTCTTAATCTATATACCCATTAGTGATCAAGATAAGACTTATAAGATTATACTACGTTATATAACAAGTTTATTCTCTTTTTATTTTAGAAATAGAAATCGGTGAGGTTATTTTCCAAATACCCAAAATGAACAGTACAATCCAAATATAATATATTGTTCTAAAATATAATGTGTCAGATAATACTCACTTAACCAAAATTCTGATTTATAAAACATAAACGGTGTACTTAAAGTTACCCCCATATGAATGATTGTATGCTACGCTAAATGTAAATTTATTGACATTATATTATTGTCATTGTTCCATACATACAAGCTAATGCTAATATATATATACACAGTAGTATACAAGGTCAGTTACTACATAACGGATCACGTGGCACGCCCATACCGATAATACCTGTTACTACCCTAAACTGGAAAATGATGACACATTCTAGATATCTAGATACATTTCGTACTGGTTTCTATACTTTGTAATACAGTACCTGTTCAATAACACATAACGTTCTCCAGTATAATTAATATACAGTATGTATCCTCCGACAGACGCACGTCTCCTCACCTCACACGGTGAATGTTATCCGGCCATATTGTTTACAATACCTACACGTATATAGAAACACTCAAGGGCACGTGTATGGGTAACGCATTGGTAAAAAAAAGCGTTCTTGAATCCCTACATTAATCTAGTTACACAGCTATTATTTCTATTCAGTCATCTGAGTCGGATTGACTGGTGGCTTACCGGGGGTATACAGGGGTTGTAGGTATTAATACCGCGCCGCTGCAAGTAGGCTACATAGGAGTACACGCCGGATGTGAAGGGGTTATCTACAGAGAATTTACCCATACGATCAATATTGGGCTTTGAGGTATAGTTACGGCTTTGAGGTATAGTTAATGCTTTGAGGTATAGTTAAGGTGTGTAACGACGCTTCCGACACCTACATTGTTCACAGGAATAATAGAGAAATTATATGTTCCACGAAGACGGGAGACGTATTTTACTGACGTGCAGTCATGCGTAATGAAATGCATGACGAAACACGTGCATGTACATACACATACCAACATGCACACGCACACACACACACACACACACACACACACACACATACAACACACACACACACACACACACACACACACACACACACACACACACACGAACAATTGAGAACTCGCTTGACTACGTTTACTTACTTCGCAATATACAATGCATTTCTCCGGCTGTCAAATGGTACACTGGTGGGAGAGTAAATTATCTTTCCTTGTGTCTTTGTATTAAAATAAGCTATAACTATAAACTAACTATAAAACTCGGGATATTTACAGCCACAATAAATCAGGACTGCACGCCTACATACACGAACACAATTTGAAACGAATTTAAGCCCCTAGTATGGGGCATGACTACGAAATAGTTGGTTGTTTTACTATAAAACGGAAAAATATTGACATACTAGTATTACGCTCAGATATTTATGGACACTTTATTAATTATTACTATTTTTTTTTGTATACAGACATTAGTCTTATTAGAAGACAACGGGCGTTTCGTACCGATGTTATAGTATATATCTATTTATATATCTATATATCTAATATAGAAGAATATATTTTCTGAAACTACGTTTTAAAATATGCAAATGTCTGTATTCCCATGAGGAATATTATTAACGAAATATAAGTACATGGGTTAAAATACGATTTCCCGTATTTGATTAGCTCATGGGTTAAATAATATAACGGATGGGCTTAAATACGTGCAGTCTCGGTATGTCTACATCCTACATAGCGACTGCTTCTGGAAGTCACGATCACAGAACGGGAATGCATACACACGGGAATGTATACACTCAATCTGTAAAAAGAGTAGTTTTAATGCAATTCCCAAAACATAAATTTGTTTACAACATTACATTGCAATCCTTGACCAAGTCTATATAACTAAACTATGAGCCAAGATATGGCCTAACATTGATTTTCTAATAGGCATTGGCAGCCATTTTGAATTTCGTGAATAAACAAAATTTCCCACGGGTGCAAACTTTGCACCCGGTTGTTTTATCATCAGTAGAATATTATCTACCATAAACATCTCACAAAACAAGGTTCAGGCAAAATCACATTCTGCCACCATACTAGTATCACATTTTAAGTAATTGCATTGTCCTCTAGATGTGTTAACTGTTTTCCAATATTAATCTTACCTTTATGTCGCCAAAGCATGCAATAACATTTTATCCATACAAGCCTCGGGAAGTTCTTTATGAAAATAATTAATATTTAATTTCACTCTAAGATTCAACTATATTTCTTATATTAAAATGGCAGATCGATTTGTCGTAAACACTTTTAATTGCAATTCTTTTTTTACTTTATTTGTAAATATGATATATTGTCTGTGAGAAAATGTATAGAGCAGTCAAAACAAAACTGATATATTACATAATATGGGCGTCGATGGTTAAACGTTTTTGTTTGTTTGTTTTTGGTCCAGAGCTTAAGGCATATGAGTAATCTCCCTAATATAATAACAACAAGTACAAGATTGTAACTAAATTACTGACAATCAGTGGCACCTGCGGGAAATTCAGCTTGCTGCCAATTATACTTGTGTAAACAAATCAAATCTGGGCATACATACTTTCAGGTAAAATACATTTGACAATGAAATATGTCAGCAGAGCATGATTGTAACCTATGGAACTATATCTGAGTACACATTATTAATCACTAGCTACGCCCAGGTCCGCAGTACAGGCTTATAATCACACATACTAAATATTAGGCTAGCTACAGGCAGACAGACATTTATTTTCAAGAAAACCACCAATGGTGGTACAAGAGATCAAGCATAATATGACATAGTATAAACGGATCAAGATGACAAGGGGTAAGCTTTTCCATTGACAGTTCGATAAACATAGTTCACAAAAATATATAGATTTTAACGTTCTTTCATAACATTTGAATTTAAGAGTAGACCACGTTTAGTAAGTACTATCTGGAAATTTGTAGTACGTATCAGCAATGCAATGTTGTCTCTGAGGAAGGAAATATTCGCATTTAAAGATTAGTGAAATTCATAACCTATGGATAGAGAATTGCATAAAGTACATGTTCTATATTCTATTACAAATACAAAGTAGTCTATATTCAAATTATGAATTACCGCTGTAGGGTAAGTCTACGTAAGCAGCATTACATAGTACCCTCCAGATAGCTAACTTTACTTTATAGACGGTAGCTTTGGCTACTTCACTTTCACATTCGAAAGCATGTATGCAATTTACTTACGCAATAGGAAAGGTACTTATGCTACAGAATGGTAACTTACCGTATATAGGAAGGTTACTTATGATATAGGAAAGTTATTTAAGATTATTCTCTAAAATATACAACCGTTTTTAACGTCAACGTTTGCCCGTTTAACCAGCATACTTAAAACTGTAATGATAACCAACTAATATACATTATATACACCGAAACTAATATAACATGTCCAATTATATAACATGTACCACTATGAGTGGCTAAATGGAAGACAGTTAAAAATTGAATAGACTAATTTTACATTTTTGGACGTTTATGATTCGAAGAAAGGATGAAAACCCTTACCGTCTCACCATTGGAAAATACTCCGGAATACTAATTCCAATAATAAATCATTATTCCATATAACTTCACCATATGTGGAGTCGCTTAGCGTAAAAAAAGCATGAAATCATTACACGAGTGACAAAAGTGCCAAACGTTTTTTATGGGTATATATGGGTACTTAGATGAAAAAAATCCCATGCTTAAAAAGATTGGCCATTATGAAAGGGCCAAAAATCCTAAATTGAGGGGTACCCTCAAATCTCGATTTCACGCTCTGTCTGATGCCGAGCACTATTGCATGAAGAACATATTATTTACTCACTACAGGACATACATACATTACAATACCACTTA
>JAUTBV010154805.1:0-10395 GCA_032361325.1 Lepetodrilus fucensis | reverse complement strand
TTCATACAGTTTGCACATCGGTTTTTACGTTCATACCTCGATGAACGCAAAATATATTCCAGTCAATCCTTAAATGATTATACAGTTTGAAGTTTATTGATAATACATCTCATTTTGCAGTTGTGTTAGCAACACAATTGTTTCAATTTAAAGTACCTATAGATACACAGTATATAATAACTGTGTAATTACTTTGATTGAAATTTTAAAACTAAAGGTCCAATGACCTACTGTTATAAAAGGGATATCATATTTCATAGAATATTTAACAATTTCACGATATTGTTCATATTTGCCTAGTTCATAGCACTATACTTTATCATTCCACTTCCAAAATAAACCAATCAATCAAAAATACTACTGTCCTACAACTGATTCTGACAATAAATCTAATATACTACCGTCCTGTAACTGATTCTGACAAAAGAGACAAAATTCAATCACATTATCAACTAGAATCGACATCGACCAATATGATTTCAACGTGCTTATAGGAAATTGAAGCATTTTGTGGTGCTTAATACAAACTCAATCTGACCCTGACATAATGGTCAAAGGTCAGGATGAGGTCATGACCTCATCTGATAATGTGATGGATGATGGTGGTCATTTCTGCCAATGTCATTCCATGTGGACAGCGCATGATGTCAATGACATGCTCAGAAAATAACACATTCCTTTTCTGAAGCGACTTCAATTTGTAAAATTGCCGACTTTTGCTTTCAAAAGAACTTAACCCAGAATAAATGATAGCATCAATAATGAGGATGAAATTCAATCGATGTTTAGATACCTGGACAATGTTTTCTAATCCATTAAATATCCTTGATGTACCACGTGTCAATTACTCTACAAATTACAATAAATACCAGAATATCTAGAAGCAACTAACACAAATAGGCTAATCCTGCTGCAAGTGTTCCACAAAATTAAAAAGAAATATCATAAAAAATCTTTGTTTAAATCTTGGAGAACAGCAACAACACACTGATATGCCTTAACCCTTTCTACTCTGGAGGCAATAAGGAATGCTATAAACAGCAGTGCTATGCCTAATTCAGCAGGGATGGGGGTTAAAGAAACAATTATTCTATGAAACAGTGAATCAATATCGCTACATAATCCCTTCTCTACTTCGCTAATCAGTGCTAGCTTTCTAAAGGGACTACTATTAGTAGTAGAAGTAGTAGTACTTGCGTCTTATTAATGAAAATTCCACAGTTTTAATTCAAGAGAACATTACAGGGAGGAAAAAAGGCACAATTATTTCAGGTCAAAAGGTTTAATCATCGAGAAAGTACGCAAATACCAGCCAAATGACATGGATATCAACGGCAGCGATCGAATTCAATAAAACTGGGAAAATGTAAATACAATTTTTCAAACATGACCAGGATCTGAAGAGATCTGTCAACAAAATCTCCTCGTAGTACTAATACAAATCCTAACGAACCCTCCACGCTGGAAACCTAAGAAACCCTCCACACTGAAAAGCTCTATTGAGAAAGTCTTTGTTCCCTGTTTGTGATTCCTTGACTCAAAGACAGGTCCGCCATTCAGCAGAGCTTTTCCAGTAATTGATCCCTGAGCCCACTGCCCACTATAACATACCCACGCAGCACTGTGGGTAAAATATGGCGACATTTCACTAATCCCACATTAATGACCTGTATCAGGAACCCAGTTGAATCTAATGAGGTTGTCTCCCCTTTCTGAATGTCGTCAAGGCCGTGTGTACCAGCTGCTAATCTGAGTAATCTCATCGCTTTGAATTTAGACTGTGAGATGAATGACCAATTTGATAATGCTGCCATATTTTGAATTTAGATTCCGTAAAATGAATAACTAATCCGATATTGGTGGCATATTTTGATAAATTCTAGAAAATATATTAAATTTTCACAAACAGTGATACATTATCGTAAAGTAAGCAATTCCAGATGGGTGAGGGCATACATAGATTACATTACATATATTCCAAGGATAAACTGTTAGATGTAAATAATATGAAATAGCACTAATTAAAAGAACACTTTTGAATATGAAAATTGATATTTAAAATCCAGTTTGCAATGAACTTTCATCATTGCCCTTGACCTTGCTCAATAGAGGTCACTTAAATACATCAGTTTTGATAGAAAACGTCATACAACTACATGTAGATACATAAACACAAATAATTTCAAGTGTAATAATAACTTAACATACATTATTTGTGTGCAAGACCTTACTAGTGACCTTGACCTGAAACAGGTAAGGGTCATAGGTCAAATAAGACTTTCTACAAGATTTTAGAACCAATTTAAACGTTTCTTTTTCATCTCCAGAGTTTTGTAGTCAGACTATCAATAGTGTTAATGGGTGAAAAAGTAAATAAATCATATATCATATCTACTTGGCATCATATTTGTATAAAACAACCCACCGACATTAACCTTCCGATTCCCAGTTCATCTAGACTTTACTTTGAGACTGTTCATGGCAGACATATTGAACATTTGGGAAAGAAGAAGGTTGCTCAGATACATTACAACACAGCTTGTCATTCTTTTATCACACTGTGATTACTCTACAGCACACACACACACACACACACACACACACACACACCCCAAAGTTTTGTTTAAATAGATCTATAAAAATAAAATGACTTATTTTTTCTTGTCTTTGACAATAATGGGATACTATTATTTGCCTAATTTACATAATCCATCCGTATGTAACGCCTAACTTCACACATACCGCCTGAATACTTCACAAACATGCCATCACGAGTACCAGCTGTTATAAGAACAAAGCAAGAATATTTTCCCCATGGTAACAATCTATACAATAAACACCAAACTTTGTCTGAAAGGTCCAGAAATAGTACATGGGGTGTCGGTATCTGGTACTTCAAGTCAGAAGTCGGACCGAGACAGAAGGAACATTTATTTGAAGAATCTACTGCCACTATCACAAAGGAAGATGGCAGACGTCCATTTCAACAGCATGACATCGCCACATTAACTGATAAAAATGTCACATGACAATTACAAGAAATCTCAAAACGTCAAATTTATCTACTCAAGTCAAACTAATACTCTACTCAACTCAAAATACTAGTCCTATCATTTTATTAATTTGAAATTTGTGGTGGGCTTTTTAACGATCCATACAATGTTACATATTAATTAATTATTAAATTTAAATAAGAAAATGTTCATGTCCACATCCATTGTATAAGAAAACTAAGAAAACAATAAAATAAAGAAGAAATTGACTGTCAATATGGCTTAATGTTTCTTAATACTATTTTAACAGAAATACCACAATACTGACAAATCATTCCTATACATCGGGCATTCCTCCAGTGATTTGAGACACCTTACCTTGGCTTCTTTGTCATACTGAGGACATCATCTGGTGTCTGCAGTCCGGAATCTCAAGTGACATGCCGTAACGTTCTCGTGAATAATCCAACTGCCGATACCGTCCTGGTCACAACGTCAACCTGCAGCCCTACTGACATGCAGTGAAAGCCATCGACGCCCGACTTTATTAAATGGTAATCAATCCGCAGAATTGTCCCCACTGGAATTGTACAGTCCTAGCTACAGGCATGTCTGTGTCCTCTGTGGCAGACGCGCAGATGGGGACAGCAGAAGATGTCGAGAGCAGACGGACACAGAGAGAAGCAGACGGACACTGAGGCAGACGGTCACAGAGAGAGAGAGAGAGAGAGGCAAACGCGAAGTGACTGAACTCAGGAGGTATCCTAATATCAATACACTGCGCTGCGATCAGGCTCGAGGAAGGGCCTGACGACAGGCTCCAATCAGGCCATCAATGTCAGTAGCACAGCCGTGGCAAATTACTGTCAGCGGCCAAATTATGAAACTCTCCCCTCCTCGCTTGACGCTCTTCAGAGGAGACAAATTAATTGGTTATTTTTACAGTAAAAATTTCTCCGCCGAGTTCAATACAGTATTAAGGCTTAAAAGGGGGATAAGGTCCAGGAATATCTCAGGCACAGCTTTGATGAGGGGTTTTCAGTGCACAAGCGGGTGATCGCCGCTTTCCCTCGAGTACCTGGCGTCATCTGGGGACCACTGTCCTAGAGAAACTCGTCACACTAAATACACCTCCCGCTGAATTCCAACACACCACCCAGCATCAGCCAAACACCACGTTTCCAAACGATGCCGGGATCCGTGGGTTTCTAACTACAGGTGTGCGTATGTAATACCGTCTTCTCCGAGTGGTAATGACCAGATCATGTGAGGAAAGTCCATTTATCTCGGCAGGAAAATAGAAGTACGACCAATTAACATTAGCTCCGCGACAAATGGACTTCCTCACTGCAAGACCTCCTAATGAAAAGCCCCTGTGATTGATACCTCCATTAGATCAGACAGCCGCGCTAATCTCTGCCCAGTTCTGCTACACGTGATTCCACCTCCGCGATGTCCTACATTAGACGTGGAGAGAGACAGCGATATAACATTCTCTGAAATATTTTCTGAAACATTCTCTGAAACATTCTCTGAAATAGCTCAGAAATATTCCTTGAAAATTTCTCTGAAACATTCTCTGAAACAATGGCAGGAGATCTGTTGAACTTTAAAGAGGATTTCTCTAGAATACAAAATCTTCATTGGCATCGAATCAGTTTATAAATGACATGTTGCGTGATCAAGGCATACGTACAACTAAACATTTGTTAACAATTCTACATAATAATAATAATAATAATGCATTTCTATAGTGCCTAATCTCCAGCTTATAGCTGCTCACTGGCGCTGTACATGGAAGATTGTTCAGTCAAATGATTGTTTAAAAAGAAAGGTTTTGAGGCTTTTATTGAAAACCTATCCACTGGGAGAAGATTTTATGCCTCGAGGGAGTGTGTTCCATAACATTGGGGTGACATGATATACATTTACACATTTGATCCATTTACATTTACACATTTACCAAATGTCAATATTTTGTTATAATTGTTGTTATAATTACCAATATCTTTGTTATAATTGTCAATGTTATAAAAATCAATATTTTAACATTAATTGTCAATATTTTTGGTGGAAATGTTCGCATTTTCATGATTGTGCATTAACGTCTCTCCTACATCCTGTGAACCAACATCAATTTCCACCGTAGTAACACTCCAAATGATGGTGAGCTTACACCAAGATATCTGATCAGCACCTAGGCTATAATTCTGATGACCAATTTGCGGAACCAGCATATGTGGATTTAGTAGCTGTAGGAAACATCAGGACTAACGTTGCGATTGACACTATGATTAACACCAACTATAGTGTCTGGATCATCTGAATGAAATGGTGCCAATTCTATGGGGTGTCTCTCATGTTCCAGGCATGACCCTGGCATCAGTCACTATACCACTGATGTAACAAGCAAACTGGACGTCAGAGGACGGATCTTGTGTCGTAACAACACTCTCTGCATCGTCCTGAACGTCGTATGTCTAGAGTAGAACCCGCCACTTATTAGGTGTACTCAGTCCACTTAGCCATTGAGAAGAAGCCCTCAGACGGCGAGATATCCATATGTATAGCATAACATGGTGTCATTCTGTCTGTGCCACTGCATGCTAATCATGTCTAATCATGCCTAATCATGCCACCGCTTATCGGGGCTGGCCCCACGCTCCTGAGCAGGAAGACGAGAGTTTGACCATCAGCATTGTGGGTAGATCAAAGGCCTGCACCGATCCAAGGTGCCAACATATCTTATTGAGTTCTCACCCATCTGTGGAAATTATGCGGAAACTATACGCTTGAACTCTTTGCCATTTGCAAGAAGAAATTACCAATAATATCAAAATATGTGGATGCTACGGAAAATATCGTAGAGATTATGATCAATGTTGGAACTTAAATGGTTAATGTTTGCAGTTAATCTTACCAGATAGAGGGTTAAAGTGAATACCGGTATGGTAATTCCATACTAGAGAAGATGAAGTATATCGTAATGTTACTACGGTTACCCATCACAAATTTCATAACAAAACTTCATATTTCAATTATGAATATTTGCTCCAGTAATTTTGAATCTTGTAAGCTCAAAGAATGCCTTTTTTCACCATCTACAGCCTATGGCTCATATTTCTTGAGACTTTTGATATTTAGTAATGGTATATATCTTCAACATGAAACTAATTCTGTTAATGGCATGTTTTTCAGCATTTTGAATGAATCATCAATGAGTGTAAAATGAAACGAGGCGTACTTAGGGATTCATATACATACCGGTATACTGACGCAAGGAATTTTAAAGACATAAGGAAGTAATGAACAATTGATAAACTAGAAATAGGATATGATATTGAGATACTTATTTGTTCAGAGCTGGCCAACATCTATGGTCTGGTATAATAATTGTAAGGTGTTTGATATTTCAATTGTAAGGTGTTTGTTATTTCAAATTGTAAGGAGTTTGATATTTCAATTTGTCTAGGAGTTTGATATTTCAATTGGAAGGTGTTTGTTATTTCAAAAGTAGAGCTACGTGTGACTAGGCCATGTTCCACATAAGGATTGTAGCACTATACGCGAGTCGGAACTCCTATACATTCTCATGAAGTTGCCACTCTCATAAGGCTATGATCTTTCTGTGGAATAGAACCTTCATCTATTAATCAGTCATTGGCAAATCATTATTTCACTATTAATAATAAAATCAATAATAAAAAATATCAACTAATAAATAATAATGATAATAATAAATATGCATTTGTAATTAACGAAATTGCTCAAATTATTAAAAGAATTAACTAATAATCATATTATTTATTAGTTTATATTTTTTATCATTAATATTAATATTAATATTAATATTAATATTAATATTAATATTAATATTAATATTAATATTAATATTAATACTTCATAAATATGTGACATTAGATGAACACTAGCTTTCATTCACTTAAAGTTAAAAACATAATATCACAGATATTCATGGTTGTTTTGGACTACAACTGCAAAATAGATTCACTTGACATATAAAGAATCATGTTTGTACTTCCAAAAACCTTTCCACTGCCGTTTGGTAGACAAATATCCCCCTGTAGTCTACTGATAGACAACCTGAATATGGTTGCATTATTATTTGCTTAATATTATGTCAATGCAAGGGGACATAACTCAGTGGTAAGACTTAAATATATAATACGCACAGACAACGTTTTCTCGCAATTCCTTCATAGTTCAGTTGATGCATCAAAGACAAGATAAATAACGGAACGTTCCCTATATTCAAATAAAACATTAATATTTTGATAACTATTGAGTACTGGAGACTAAGTACATCAGTAAATGACAACTTTTGGGTGGATAAATCAAGCGTAATTAATCTGAGATCGAAATTCATGTGTCCATTATACAGGCCTATCAACTGTGATATTATGCCTTTAACCTTCTCCCTGCTGAATAAAATCGAAGTGTTCTATTTCTGCATGTGATCGGGCAACTTAAGTTGCCTTCAGCTGGAAGAAGGTTAACATTGCAGATTTTCAAATGACATCACCACCACAGAGGTGGTTTAATTATTATTCTCTGAATACTTACCATTCAATACTGACATAGATGTCGTAGCAGCCCCCGAAAACGTTTTTGTAAGACCCTGTGGCACGGAGGTGATAGTCACCAGTGGGAAGGAAACTTGCATCAACTTGGAAAGACGCCTTTTTCAGAACAAAATTTCCCTGAAACAAGCAAATTAAAAGTGACTCATAGACAAAAATCAAACTTATAGAGCTGATGATGCTTTACCACATAGTGTGATTGATTCCTTCCAAATGACCCGCTATCAATAACTATGCTCATTTTAAGTCTTTATTTACATAAACGTGTTAGGTGAACAGGACGATACAATGTTGATATTTGACTTCATCCACGTTGCGCCATGCAATCCGTGCAGAACCATTATGAGTATGCTGTGTGCGAGAAACTTGTGCAATCCGTGCAGAGAAGTTCAAGGCTTCGACAATTTCAAAACAAACGATTGTTTACATTCGCCAAGTACAACGGCGTATTTCGATGGGTTTGCGTGGCATTTCATGCCTGAAAGTTTGTATTCTTGCTAATATTGCTCTATGATATATTATACAGACCAATAATAAAAATGGGCATAGATGAAATCTCCCAAGTGTATGAGTCCTTTTAAATAAAAATGCAACAATAAAGGAGCTTACAGATACAGATTATATTATTATTACAATCATCAGATCTTCCGCCAAAGTTACAAGACTTAATAGAAAATTATATTTAAAAAAAAAAGGTTTTGTTAAGTTCGGTGCCAGGTTAGATAACAATATTTTATACTTTCTTGATTATTTGACCTCAGTCACCATAATTCTCCTAGTAATTATGTAGAGACACCCAAACATTAAAGCATTAATATAGTTGTTTCTTTTACAATTGATAGCATTCTGTTTCAGTTACTTCTTGGTAATACATTCTAGTTTAGAAAATTGACAGTGTAGTGTTAGAAAAATAGCGTATAAATAAATTTGACATGTTCATGTTTTTTAGGGTCAGAGTTATCTTTTAACTTTTGGAGAGTAATTTAAAAGTGTTAAACATTTTAATTATTAGTTAGCTAATACCTGATTCTGGTACTTACTTTTGGAAAAGGACATTTGCATGGTATCTTTGCATCCACAAATTCAGGAGGACATTGGACGTCCTTGAGGAATGGACAAATGTCGTCGTATGTGCAGGATCCTATGTTACCAATGCATGGAATCTCAATCCACGCAGATCCTACTTTCTTCTCCAGAACAACAACAGCCTAAAATTAAAATATCAAAAAGCTATTTTATTGATTATTATTTTTCTTTTTATTGAGGCTTAGAGCCACTTTCAAGATTATTTCACTAATATCACAGCTTGTCAGTTTATAGGTTAGGATGAAACCGGCAACTCCCATAGCGCTTAATGTTGCAGTAAACCTGCGAGTATCTGGCTGCTATTGACAGACCATGGATGACAAGTGCATTGCCGCAGTACAGACAACTTGCATTCTATCAATATCACTATTTAAAAAAGTAAAACATATGACTGTAATCTACTAATTAGTAGCTGCCTTGATTTTATGTAAACATGGTAAACAGAGGTTGAGCACATGATTCAACTACAATAAAATATTTCTGATGAAAAACTGTCTGTGCTTTAAAACAGGACCGCACTGATCCAGGGATTCGAACCCGAGTTGATGGATTGAAGCCCTGGCCATCAGTGAACCCAGCTGACCAAGAACACTAGGAGGGATCTATGTAGCCTATGCACCGTTCCTTTGAGCGCAGTACAGTGTACTCGCACAGACATGTGACGTCACTCCAGTACGCTGCACCGAGTGAAAGGAACAACTCACACACATCTCACACAAACTTGCGGCAATGAATTGCCTTAGATTTGGTGACGTCACTGTACTTTTTTCTGTGCTAGCGAGTACAGCTTACACACTGTCCGAGAACTTTGACAAAAGTGTCTGTCCGGCGTACTCTAGACGATGTACTTCGCTCAAATGAACGTCCCCCTGGTGTAATATAATTACACCAGGCTACACAGACACAACCATAAAATATAAACCATGAGAAGCCTACAGAAAATGCCTCACCTTAATTGGCGTATCTGCTGTGACCTTGAGAGTCAGGTTAAATGCTACTACTAGATTTCCAGGGAAGGAAAGCGGGTCTGGGGAAAGTGTGATGTCATTGACAATAAAATTCTCGATTGACTTGTTGCCACAGTTTTTCCAGTTGTAGGAGAGCAGTCGCTTGCTTGGGTTGAGACCCTGAAAAATATTACATGTAAATTAATAATATTACTAATATATTAATATAATTATTGATTTATTACAATTAATAACAATAGAGAAAAGTACCTGGTAGTCACATTTTTTGTAGTCTGATAAATTGTCTTGGAAAAAACAATTTTCTGCAGTTGCTCATGTCATCAGATTGTTTTCTGCCACCCAAACCATTTTCTGCCATCCAAACGATTGTTCCGTGCAAGGCCTCAATTGATTTTGTTTGTATTATTGAAATTATTAGCAATAAAAGTGTTACAAGTGGGATATTTTATGGTAAGATGACCCCAAAAGGTTTCCATATGTTCTGCTGTTGCAAGAACATCAAATTATTACCGGCTATTACTGCTGGATATTGGTTATTTAATCATTAGCTAGCATGCCATGGATAGCAGATGACAATGATAAACATAACTATTTTTGTTTAAATGCTGACAATTGATTAGGGGTGCAACGATTCACCGGTGCATCGCGATACAAAGTTTGACGATTCGCTTATCGTATCGCGAGGCTATGTATCGCTACACAACGATACAGCCATGTGGTATTTAATTTCCTGATTATCATTGAATA